>JAQFZW010003187.1:0-13850 GCA_034687055.1 Heteromurus nitidus
GTGTGTGTGTGTGTGGAAAGCGTGGAAAGATTTCTCGATGTATATGACATGATATGATGAGAATGTAGAGCAACTTTTCTTTCCAAATAATATTTCTCGTGTCCCCCATATTCTATTCTGAGATTATACATAAATCTCGGATGGGATGGAAGAAATTATTTGGGTCATCATCCCATGAATCACGGGGTTACTCGTTCAGAGAAAATCTTCTTTTTCTCTTCAATTTATTCATACATTCAACGCATATATCCGCACAACTGTCATCTCCGCATCGTTGCATAATCCATCGGGAGAGGAAGGAAGAGAAAAGCCATTATGATTATACTGCGTGAAGCAGTAAGCACTAATAGTATTATATGATTAGTTAATTTAATAAATTTTAATGATTCCACACAGACGCGAGAATGCGAAGATGAGAGAGAGAGAGAAGAAAGGGAGTAGAGTGAGCTTGTAAAAATAGAAATGGAATGAGAAAGAGAGAAAGAGAAGGAGAACAGAGGAGAGCACTGTGTTTGTTGAGAGCACATTCGCTTTTCTAGAGATCCTCGTAAGTCATGATGTTTGGTGTGGGATCAGAAATTAATGCTCGTCATTAGTGAACTTTGTGTGGAGATTTGTGTGCACTCTACCCAATCAAATGAGAGCAACACACTTGCGCATTTTTCCCTGAGGTTGTGTAGCGAGTGGGAAAATTCATGTACATTTTTCAATTGTGTGGGTATGTAGTTTTACATTCTCCGTGAAAAAAATAAAGTGCAAGTTGACAACATTTGCTAGAAGATAAAATATATTATAGTGGCTTTTGGAATGGAGAAAGAATTGTATTATGGATTTAATGAATTCTCGCTAATGGGACAAAAATGTAAGTAGGGATCGGAGTCGGAGTAAATGGCTTGCTTCCCTATTCTTGTTTAACAAGGAAGGAATGAATGTCATGTTTATCATGATGATGAGGAAATTGCAAAATGGAATCCCACCTTTCCTTTCCTCTACTCTACACGTTGGTTGTTCGGGTGAGAAGCTTTCGCATTATTTTTCTCTTGAATTTCCTCCTCTGGCGGAAGGAGGTGAGGGAGACAAGGCAGTAAAGCAGAAAGGAGCTGAGTTAAAATGACGAAAGGGAATTTAATACCTATTCGCTCCGCCAGCGATGAACTATGCGAGTGACGGTGGTGATGCATGATCGCCACGGTTTCGCTCCGGTCTAACCGTCTTCCTTGGTTTAGCTTGAGAGAGAGAGAGAGAGAACTCTGTTATTGATGAGATTATAGATTTGCAGAGATTTGCAATGCGTTTTGCACTTTCTTCAAAAAAATCTTTCGCTTTTTCTATCCACGTAAACATGCTCTGCTCTACTCATGCATAGTCCAGCTTTGTTGGATATAGAAAACTAGAGGGAAATCCAATCCAGTAACGATGCCATTTCCTCTTGATCACGATTGGAAAATAAAACTAGGGCAGTTTTATTTTGAGAGTTATGGAAGGGTAGAATATGATGGGAGGGTTATAGATACATATATCCTCTCCTCCTTACTCTTCCAATAACAACCACACACATGCTTCCTCCATCTTTAAACGAGCGAAGAGTATCGTCATATCTTTCTCGTAGATGAGATTACACACATATTTTTTGTGACTGAGAGACAAGTGCACTTTCTCAAATGAACGTTTCGAACACACGCGAAAATAAAAACAGAGATGAATGCTTCAAATCTGTTTTCCTTTTCACATATCCCCATATCCTCTTCTTCTTCTCTCAATTCTATTCTAGTCTCTCTTCTTCTTCTTTCTTCCCAAAATCAATATGTGACTGCTCATTCCAACATCCTCTCGTGCAGCTTCCCGAGCAGTCTTTCAGAGGATATATGTATGTATGATGGCGATGATGATGATAATGTTTGAAAGGAAAGTCTCTCTACGATGACGACGAAACAATATTATCCTTTTTATCTACACTTTTATGTGTTATACACGCGTTTCATTTCATTTAGCCATTTCCAAACGACCAACCGCCGTGCTGGTGCTGCTCATTTCCAATCCACAACACGCTCCTTGGCATGCGAGCATTATTGCGAATACACTTTTTTCAAGAGAAAGTCGTGTGCAAAAAAATAAAGTCAGACTTGCGGGTGCGCAAGAGAACGGGCGGTGTTGGCGGTATGGAAACGATTGTGTGTATGACGCTGATGATGAGGAGGATGACGACGTCTCATCTCTTCCTGTATCGGAGATGTGATCTATTGACTCCATCTGCATTTTCTATTCCCATTTCCCCTTTTGTACTGTAACATATGCCTACAAAGTTTCGTCTTCAGTGCGAGGGAGGAGCGTTTATTATTTTGCAGTGGAGCGAGGAGAGGAGGAAAACATAAGGAAGCGGTTTGGCATTAATAGTTCTCAACCTCCTCCTCATCTCTCATACTTCTGCCCAACTACACAATTCTAGGTCAACTGCTTATTTTTAAACCTACATACCTAAATATGCACGCATTTATGCTCTTGTATAATTCGCGAAAAATAGTAAATTTCCAATTTCATCGAAAGTGCTAATCTTGAAATTTTAAAAAGCATTATGAATCGTCTGTTCCGCTTATATAATGGACATCATCATTTTAGTGGAAACTGATACGTTACAGTTGGATATATGTCGTTCGTACTACTTCACAAGGAAGTATCAAGGAGGTTGTTATGACGGGTTTTGGGATGCTACATTTTTTTCACTCCATGATTCGCTACAAATATAACTTATTATGTAATGCAATGTTTACACGAGAGATTTGTTCTGGCTTCGCTTTTTCTCGTAAAAAACGCCTCTCTCGCTACTCTAGAATATTATGAAAATCGGATTATGGGGCAGCTGCACGTATGCTTATGCAATATTTTTTTGCTTGTGTTATACTTTTTGATAGTTTCTGTTACGAAATCGAAAAGTACACACTTCCCCACACATTTTTTTGCTCTCCTCAAGTTGGATAGTTTCTCTTGGATGGGATGGAATTCTCAATTGAAATTGGAATGTATCTTATGCATACCTTTGAGAATTTCAGCTTTTTTTGTTTTCAAAAAGCATGACTTCAATTTCACAGTTGCTGACTAGAGAGGCGTCTCTTGTCGAATTATCTCTCCGTATTGTCATCAACATTTCTCTCCCCCCAGCGATAAATGTCACCATGCACCATTCTCAATCACCCGCGAGAGAGTTCACCCTGTCGTCGTCTTCGACATGATGATCATCTCTTCTTTCTGGTCAACTGATATGCTTTTTAAACTGTATTTCAAATTTCAAAGAAAATATATTGCGTATTTCGTATCACGGTGAATGCACACAAAAGACATCCATAATGACACATATAATAATAATGATTGGAATATCCCTTCACACATGTAGAAATTCATTTCTCAAGATGCTTGTGGAGAATAGAGATATGTTTTTTAAAGATGAACGGGGAAAGCGAAAAGATGAAGGAAGTGAATGTTGTTGTTGAACCATGTTACTCTATATTATGTTCTCCCGTCTTGTATTAGCTTCTAACTGAACTAGAATATATATGACGTGGATATTGGATTGGGTCTTTTGCTAAAAAAGAGCAGACAGAAAAAAAGAGGAGCAAAGGGTGGCAGAAATGTAGTTTTCTTCTTCATTTTATATGCTGCATTTTCTGTCCCATGACTTTTCCATGTGGCTGTGTGTGGGTAGACACTAGGCTCAAATCCTGCTCCTCATCCGTACTATGAAATGAAGAAGAAAAAAATTCGCTATTTTTTAACCAGTCATCATTAGTCTGGTTTCACTCTTCTTTCCGTTCGCAGACTCAACCGACCTCTGGTCCGATCGATTAGATTATCAATTTTTTACTATCATATTTTATTGTCTGATATCACAAGATTTCATTCTAAAACATAAGACTTCAACACGTACCTCAGTGACCAGTTTAGGTATATTTACTTAAAATATATAAATATTTCACGGGAAACGTTGTTTTTATTTTGAACAAAGGATTGTACATAGTATTAGCATCTAAAAATATTTATTTGTCAACGCCTGTCAACATTGTTGCGCACGAATATAACTGCTGCTAACAAGTTGTTCTCAACAACTTCAATAGTTTATTGGTTTAATTTTAGATAGCGATTTGCGAAAAGGGAAACAAAAGTCTGGGAAAAGTAAATAATCGGAGGATATTCTTTGTGTGGAATGTGGACAAGTCAAGTCACATTCATGGCGAATTTTAGAGGGATAGTTTTGTGTTGGGTCTTTTGACAACTTTGGTTTAAACAGTTAGCATGGGTAATTAATTATTTATAACCCATTTAAATAAGGTGAAAGCACATTTTTCACACAATTCAAATTACAACTCGTTGATATGGAGGAAGGGTCAAGTTGTTTTTTAGAAAAGATTATTTGTCAGTGTGACATCAAAATTTTTAACGTATGCTCTTTTGGAGTGAACTGATTTTCAGTTGCAGCGTACACCGAAAAACAAGAGTGCTCTTTTGTATTTTTATATATAAAATCTAAAGCAGATGCTAGGATTTCAAAGTAGGTTGAAAAATAGTCATCGTAATTGAGTTAGTTTACTAAACTCTCTCCGTGTGTCCTTTTTGGAGAGGTTTCGAGGGGAAAACATTCTTGAAATTTGTGATCCATTGAAACGTGACAGCCAATTAATCTCTCATTAAGCCAGCTGTGTAGAATGACACGAATTGAGCATTATTGTAAATAATAATATTGGCCGTGTGGAAGTCAACGGAAAGTGCTGTTGTTAAGAGCGCTGTTATCACCACTTTTCCAACTAGTTTTACCTCAATCATTATGACGAAACAGGAGAGATAGAGGGAGAGAGAAAAAAACGACGGATAATAAACGACTTTTTACACTTGTTCCAAAAGTGTCTTCTCGACATAAAAATTTGTCTTTTTCCCCTCAAGCCAAAGATGTAGTTGACTTTTTGTGGAATTCTCACTTATCTCTTGTCTTATCAAATTGAAACTCAAATTGTATTGTTTCCACGAGAACTTCCCCAAATTTCATTCACTCTTTTTTAAGAGAAGCCAGAAATTGGTGAAAGTAACAACAAATTTTCGCATCTACATAAGTTAACTACTTTTTACGTAATTCTACTCTTCTGGTTTACCATAAGTCGAAAAGGAGTTTCATTGCGAATTATCGTAAAAGAAAGAGATACAAGTTTGCAAATATGTGCCTATATATTTATCTCTTCTCTCTGTTTTTCAAGTCATCTCATTCAAATCGCAGTTTCCTTTTCCCTTTATTCAAAGTGACAACTCTTCTCTCTCTCTCTCCAAAAAAGCAAGTTGCGTTGGGATGCAAGCGATATAAAAAGGCAGACACATGGAATTTCATAGATATAAACGTTGCTACAATGAGAACTATATACTTGATAGTACTTTTTTTACAACTTGTGGCACAATTGTCTGGTGTCGGTTTACATCACAATTTGTCGTTTACGACTTCACCGTTAACGCAAGCTTCTCCCATTTCAGTAGAGAATTCTCGTTGGCGTGTGTGTGTGGTTTCACAAGGACTTGAATTGAATTAACTTATGTTGACATCTGGTTGTTACATTTTATTATCTTGTAATATAACATGATGATGGTGGCAGTAGCAGAGAGTCAAATCTTTCCATTCACCTCGAAATCCTAATCAAAGCCACTAACTCTATCTCTCTCCCTCTCTTTTTAGGTAAACTAGATTCGTTTGTGCTTCTCCTAAAAAATCTTTGTTTTTTAAACTTTTGACTCTCGTTTTCGTATAAAAGCGTCACTCATCACTTCTTTAGAATTAGGCATATTTAACACTGCTTCATGGTCGCTTTGTGACGGATTGACATTTTAGCAAAGTCATAAAGATTCCAATGCTTGCAATCCCCTCATAAAAACATAATATTGGCTCTTTGATTGACCATTAATTTACAAGATATAGCTAATAACCATAAAAGTAGCGTTAAGTGAAAAAGTCAACGTTAGCCCTTTTGCCATTTTGTGATCTTTTTGAGAGTTTTTAAATGATGCAAAAATCGACCAAGCTTGCTATTTTTTAAACCAGTTTAAGAAAATAGAGAGCCACCGTCTTGAGAAAATGAATGGGGTTTGGGAGCGAGAGAGAAGAAGCATGTGGATTTATTGTAAAAACTTGCGTGGTGGTATGGTGTTGAATGAGATGTTTCATGTTTGCCAGCAAATCCTTTTTGTCTTCTCAACTCTTTTTTTTACTGCTCCCATAATATCTACGTAACCGCTCCAATCACAATTTCCCTTAGCTGCTTTTCACGGTTGGAAAGTTGGGCGAAAAAATTTGCAAGTTATAACAAATTATATTTTATTTCTTGGTAATAACTAAAACGTATATATTTGAAGTGTGTAGTCAGATAGTACATTTTTTGCTGGGGAAAGACAGTTATATTTATTGGATGACAGGGAAATGCATGTCGTCAATAAGGTCACAATAATATCACCGTCATCATATACACACACACGCAGTTCGGATAGTTTCGCTTCTTCGCTCCTTCGTGATAAACAGGCTTTGCTATTCGATTACTAAATCACTTCATTATTTTAATAGAGAAGAGGAGAGGGAGAGAGTGAGTAGATTAAAAGAGAGAAAGAGATAGAGAAGAAGTAAGACCTTGCTGACAAAGAGTCGACACTTCCTGTCAGTAGTCACTCTGGTGGAAGGAAGCTAGCACATAGAGGAACACCTCGTCGTCCTCCTCCTCCTCTCACCATTTCCATATCACCAAAAGAGTAGACAAACATTTCCACTCGAATTCTCAAAGTCTCGGAGTGAGTGAGTAAGTTGACTTACTTGACTTTGACTTGACTGAAGACTCAAACTTTTCTCTGTTTGCTTTTCGGTCGGACACATGGAAGACTGACTCATTTTTTATTACGTTTTTTCCTCCCTTAATGGGATTCGGTTGGGTGAGGAATAGGGATATCGGAGAAGAGGAAAAAATATAGAAAGCGGCTGTGTCTGTGGTTTTGGGTTTCCTTGTGTGATTTCCCCGTCATTTTTTACTGACTTTCTCTGGAAGTTCATATTTGTGCTTGACCTTAGCATATCCTCATCGTCAGAGAAATTTATGAGAGGGAAATGAAGCAAGCGAGTTGAGACTGAGGTGGAGTCGTGTCGTGTGTTCGTTCGTTAATGACCGTTTTGTTTAGTTTCACAAGATTTATGAGATTGGCGAATTCACCTTCCTTTTGACATTTCCGTTACCTGTCTTTATTATTAACTAGGGTTTTTTTTAGTGATGGAGGATGTTAGATTACCAGCTTCCTCTTGAATTTCTCATTACTGCTGCTTACGTCAGAGACCTTGTTGCTAACAAGGATCTCTGGCAATTAGTTTAAGTGTAAATATTAATGTCTACGTTTTCCTAATGAAATTAAACTCGGGGAGAGAATGAATTATAATTGAGATTGGAGGGATTACCTTTTCCCACTTTATCTCTGTCAAGTTCTTCGTTTAAGCTAAAGCAGACCTCGACCGGAACACTAACCATTATTCCTTTCTCATCCAATAGACCTTGCAATTGATTAGAGATAGAGAGAGAGAGAGGAAAGTGGGCCATGCATGATGGCGTGCACTGCTGCACATCATCAAATAATATCTCTCCACTAATTCCAAATGACTTACGCCCGACGGCGTGCCATCTCATTCTTTTATATCTTTTGCATTTTCCCTTCCCTCGATCAGATTTCCCCTTAAAATGAGTATGAAAAAGCAAAACTCTTTGAGTGAAAGTGCTCTCTAACCTTGTAACCTAGCCATTACGGCTGTCTAGCTTTTGGAGTTTCCAGTGGTCTTCCATTCGACGATAATATTTAATTATATCCGTTTTCCTTTTCCTGATTATCGCACGGTGGTGAATGTAATGTGGTGTATGGCCTCAAGTTTATAGCGTCTTGACATTGGTGCATTGATAAAAAGTGCAAATCTTTGCTAAAATGTTGATGATGACCATGAGGGTATAAATGTGATATTGTGCAGCATGCAACCCACTCAACGACTCAACTCTGTCACGGCTAATTTTCCTTCTTTGCTCAGTCTGAGAATGAGAGCACGCACGCTCAAACTCACACTCAGTCAATCTCTGCGAGGATATAAAAAGATTGTTCGCTGTAGTTGCTAACTGCTCTTGCTACCGCATCCACCGCACCAAAAACACATATATTCTTCTCCAGTTTTGACCAAAAGTTTTAATTTTTTTCCAAAAAGAAAAAGTAAATAAGTGTGTGTCTTCATCTTTTTTGTTCGGATAGATAAAGGAACGGCAAGAGAGTCACCAGACGCAACAACCGAAGAAGGCTCACCAGTTGGATTCTATGCTTGGTAATCTCCAAGCAAGCATGGACAAACAAGGAGTGAGCGCTACTCAAAAGGGTGTTTGTGCCGCTTGTCACAAGCCAATTGTTGGACAGGTGGGCTAAAAAAGCAACAACATTGGATTCCTCTTTTGTTTTTTTTCACTTATGTTTTTTATTTATTTCACAACGAAATTTACACATAAAAAATTATTCGTAATTACAATTTTCATTAATCTATTTGTACAGCTGCAAGCGTAGTTGTATTAAGTGTACCTTTATACTTGCAAACACAAGACACAGAAAAGTAGAAGAAGAAATTAGTTCGTTTAGTTGACGAAGAAACAAATTTTATTTGTTCCCATTTTGTCGTAGTGTTTTAGATCCAAAAGGTGCTAACAAAGAGACTGTTTTTTTTCTCTTCCGTGTGATAATGCAAAATCTAGGTTGTAACTGCTCTGGGGAAAACATGGCATCCAGAACATTTCACGTGTGCCCACTGTCGTCAGGAGCTCGGGTCGAAAAACTTTTACGAGCGGGAGGGTCAGCCGTACTGTGAAGATGACTATCACAAATTGTACTCACCACGTTGTGCATACTGCAACGGGCCTATCTTGGATGTACTATAGAAACATACCTATACCACTTCTTAACAATTAAAATATTCAGAATGTTCCCCTATTTTTTTCTTAAATTTCACCTTCTCTCTCTCTTTCTCACAAGAGAGATTTTTTTTATTGAGCCCCTTTTTCATATATGTGCTTTCCCTTATTTTCCCTTTTGACTGATTAATTTCTCTTACTTTCTCTTTGGTGTTTCTTCATCTGGTTTCTTGATTGTGTTGAAAGGAGGACGATTGAGAAAAAAACATGTGTTAAACATGAACTTAATATTCCAGAAATGTGTCACCGCTCTGGACACGAACTGGCATCCAGAGCACTTCTTCTGTGCCCACTGCGGCAAGCAGTTTGGCCAGGAAGGTTTTCACGAGAAGGATGGCAAGCCTTATTGTCGCTCTGACTATTTGGCCTTGTTCGCTCCGAAATGTGGCGGATGCACGAAACCAATCACCGACAATTACATCACTGCGCTCAACGCTCAGTGGCACCCTGAATGCTTTGTTTGCCGGGTAAGCCTCAAAACGATATATATTTTTCACAAAAATACAAAATTTACAATTTATTCACTTCAAATCTTCACTTGCTAAAAAAAGTCGATTTGCATATGCTTAACCATAAACATAACAAAAAACAACCTGTTACCTTTATTGACATATCTCATCACCTCCACGTTACCTTGACTTAGTCTAACCTCAATGTCATCTTTGTTGTCGCATGGTTTACCAGTAGCTAACTTCAGATCAGTGTGATTGTGTACATGTTTCGACATACTTAAAAGAGAAACAGGAACCTTTAGTCATTCTAACCTTGTAAAAGTACCTAGAGTTTAGCTCAACGTGGCATCACTGAAACACTAGTCAGCTAACAACGTTAGTTTACCCTAAAACATTCCAAGATTTTTCCCCCTGAAGGAAAAGGAGAACGCAATTGTTTGTGTATAAAATGCATGAACCGTCTCACTAAAACGCATTTTTATTGTGAATACAATTAAAAAGGGAGAAAAACTATGTATGTGAGGTTCTAATGTAAAGGGGACAAAAAAATTTGAAGGACTGTAAATGTTCATTCTCCGGGACGTCCTTTTATACTGTGGATGGAAAACCCGTGTGCCCTAAATGTTTGGGCATTGACGAGGACGACGACGAAGAGGCTGAAGAGAACTAGGGACAAGAAACAGAGAGAGAGGCGGAGGTCACTCAAAACAGAAAATAACAATTAAGAAATAAATAATCTCTGTCTCTCATACATAGATGGATTGACAGTATTTTCTAATAATTATAAGCATTTCAAGCAAAATAAATTGTCCGGAAACACAAAAAAACCAAGAGAGCGAGAGAGAGAGAGAGAGGAAAGATATAAAAATGTTATTTTAAAATAGAAAAAATTTAGGGAAAAAACTTGTATCTGAATGTTAAAACAACGATTGATTTGAAACGAAAAATTATGAAAATGTAATTAGTGAGAAAGAAAGTGGAACAAAGAAAAATATCCTTTTTACCTTGTACAACCTTTACCTATTTTTTCTCTTCCTACGCGTCTTTCTGCTACATACCGAATTCACAAACACACACACGCCATATATACTACCTTACGTCAAAAGGAACACTCTATATCCTTTTAAAGTCCCAAAAACCATTTCTGCTTCTCCATTTTATCGAAATCATTAGACTTTTATGATGACCAACACGAAAAGAGAAACCTGATGGAATATGATTATGATGCTGACCTGTCAACCCAGTTTTGTGAAGAATGTGATGCGAGTGAAATGGAGAATGGCTCACATTGCCCCAAATATGGAATGATTCGTTAAATGGATGACATTTCTTCAGATGAATATGTGCGACTTGACAAAAATATTTAATGCTTCCAGTCAGCCAACTCACTTTCAACCAAAAAAAAATATTCCCATATTATGCTGCAAAATTTACCAACCAAAAAATTACTTCCTTTTTCTATTCCATCCCTCCACCTCTTCCCAAAACCCTTTGATACTTTGAACTTTAATTTGTTGGGGAAAAGTATATCACGTTTCAAACAATATCAATAAGATTGTATAACTGCTTCGAAAAACAACATTACACAATGGCAAAAAAAGTATGCACATCATCATCTCATTCATTACATGTGACACATAAGCACACACATAATACATTCAGGTTTTATGAAATAAAGGCTTGAAAGCCCAAAAAAGAAAGAATAGTGATATTAATAAAAAATAAAATAAAAACAAAAAAATAAAAAGAAACAGAAAAGGGTATCCAAAAAAGAGTCGGTCAGGTTATGTCAGCGTATTTGTTTGATACGCGCGACCTGACGGTTTACGTATGTCGTCGCCCTGCTGCTCTTGGTTACAGTCGCATATAAAAAGGGGGCTTGTGCAAATATTATATGTGACTGTTTGGGCGTCTGTTCAGTGTCGAGGAGCGTGTCGAATGTGTAAAAAGCGAGTATATACGTAGGTATGTATGTATGTATCCTGGCAGTCCACATGTAATTGATGTCGACTGGCCACCAATAACTTTTCAAATTGTAGAATCACACGTCTCATGGCAAGTATTCTTGTTAGGCAAAGATCTGCCAACAGTTTTGTCTGTACAACCAATTTTGGTATATAGGATTTGAACGCTTATAAATATTATAAGGTATACACATCTCAAGAGAAAGTTTATAGTTTACAACGCTGAAAGGGAGAAGAAAATTGTTAGTTTGGATATTGGTGAAATAAGTTGTAAGAAAAAGCCTTGGAAATGAGAGAGGAGTGAAGACAGGGATCATATAGCATTGGAGCATGTTTTTGCGTAGGGTGTCCTTATATTTATGCACCTTATGCGTTCGCATCGGTCGGTGATGTAAAAAAAGATGAGCTCATCTCATATTTATGTTTTTTCATATACAAAACTCGCCAGATATAATTATAGTTATGTCAGCGAGTCAGCCTACATTTTTTTACCTCTCCTCCACTGGTTGCTGTTGAGACGATATATAGAAGTGCTGTTATTGCAGGAAAAAGATGAGCAGTACTCCAAACATCGTTTTTTCTTCTCTAACGCCACCTTCGCACAAGTCATATATCATTCACTGAATGATATGGCAAATAGGTTTTGTTACATTCTGTTCTACATTTGAACACACACATGCTTGCTCGCTCACCATCTTTTTCTCTCCTCTTTTCGTTTTCAAAATCTATTTTCGTTTATTGAAACACTGAAATTTAATAGAAGAGAGAAAATAATATTATGGAGATGATAAAATATACACGCTTTGTTCTCAGCTTTTGACAAGATGGAAACTTTTGTGATATGGTCATTTCCTTTAAAGTATCCATCCCCGCGTACTTAATCATCGTGGCAATGGCAATCAGTCAGATTTTCTTGATTAACGAAGAAGCTGAAGGTTGCTTCCCCGAGGAGTAATGTAGGAAGGAATGCATTAGGTGTTCCGATACGGGACATTATTTGTCATGTTTTTCTCGCAAATAAATAATAGTGCGTTTAGGAGTTGCATTGTGAAGGTGTCACTCAGCACAAAGTATGCAGGATGCATGAAAAGAACTTCATTTCTCCTCCGGATCGTAGATTTGTTCATTTGTACACATCATCGGCAGCTGTACACTTTAGGAAAATAGTCGGGCATTTCCGAGGCAGATAAATTATGTGAAACAAAGGAAATTCTCAGCTGCGGTAAGAAGTTGACTGAAAGGAATTAATTTTTTTGTCGGAAGTTAGAGTACGTTACTGAAGTAATACAAACGTGATAAGAGGTTATAGGAGAATTTCTTGATGGAAGCTTCGTGCTTAATCCTCCATTTTTTATTAACAAGTGTGTGATACTCACACTTTTGCAGATATTTTTAGTTCTTATGAAAAAATTGCATATGATTGGAAAATGGTGACTTCACTTCACCAGATACACTTGTTGATATCTCTTAGATAGTGTCAGGAAAAAGCTCCTTTTCATCAACATAAATTGTGTTTACATTGACTTGTGACCTGTACAAATAAGCTCTCACGAGTTGAAAACATGCCTGTCTCTCTCTCTCTCTCTGCAATTTTTTTTCTATGAATGTAACATTTTGCAAGAAAATCTTTAAAAAGGGTGAAAAAAGTGCATACACACGGATTTCTCCGATTCATTCATGCATTTCGTTAACTGGATTTTAAAATTACATTCTGATGTCATGTATTATTTCATTGTTTCTAGACAAAATAGACACACGAACATGCATCCAGGCACATGCTCTGCCCGCAAAACATGTACACACATGTGACACTCATTGTTCACGATTGCGTAACAAAAAATAGACTTAAGAAATCATATATATTGAGAATGTTTTTAGTGATGCCAAAATGTATCTCTTAAATTTCCTTCGAACATGTTCTTCTACGAATTATTCTCTCTCTCTCGTATTCTTATGTCAGTGTTTCGAACAATTAATGATGCGAAACCACATCTCTCATGTTTCTTTTTATGCTTTCCAATTTTCCATTTCACTCTGCAGCTTCTTGAGTGTTGAACAAAGAAAACGTGGAGCTGATGAAGAAGAGACATGCTTTTGATGTAGAAATTGTATGTGGAATAGGATGTTCGTTGGAGAAGTGATGTTTTAGTGAAAGTGAAACAGGCATATTGCATGACTATGTTTGATTTTGGATTGTGGAATTTTTGGAGACTTGCCTACGCTCTGCTTGTTTCATCTATCGAGAGCTCTCTCTCTCTCTTTGCTATTCGCAATTCGACAAGGTCTCACACTACAAAAATCGTCTCTGGTGATACAAGTATGATGATGATGATGGTATCTTGAACGGATGCCAGGTTTGGAATTTGCTTTTCTATTCAAAATTATGTATCTATTTTTATAGACATGCTTCGGCGAGAGTAAAAACTAGCTTATGCAAATCGACC
>JAQFZW010003188.1:0-13850 GCA_034687055.1 Heteromurus nitidus
ACGGCTTTTTCGATTAGGAGTCTTATGTCCCAATGTGAAAATGCTCTTACGGCGTTTATGCATATCATAGGCGATATAAAGTGATTTGGAGTAATTATCTGCCTGCGCTGGTCCGATGTTTTCAAGTTTCACTTGATTCAAGAATTTATTTAGTTGCAAATTTTTATATTTGTTTACAAATGTTATTTAAAATTAAAATTAAAGCAAATAGCCAGTCTAATTATTTTGCTGGGAGATTTTAATTAGGTGTGGCAAGTAGCTTCGTCCGCCCATGTGCAGTAGCCCAGTGACTCGCTAAATACCAGTCTGCCGTCGGGACACGTAACGGGGTCGACGATGCAAGGGGCACATTCTTCCTCGTAAGCACGTCCATCAGCGCAGTGAATGAGATTGTGGCAATTCCGTGGATTCAAGTAGTTCCCATCTGGCTTGGCGGAGCAGTCATACCAGTCAATTGGTTCTTCACCTTTTGAAATTCCTGAAAAATAATTAAAATAATTCATTGACTTTTATACTATATTTTCCTTATTTTAAAATTAATTTCTGGAAGGACCCTCAAATTATGTTGAATTAAATGTTACCTCTCGCATTTGCAGAGACTGCAAAAAGGACAATAGCTACGGTGAGAAAGATCAACTTCATGATGGTGTTTGGTTTTCAGTCGGAGATAAATGCAAGAGTTAATATTGTGCAGCAATGTTCTTCGAGTAACGAGAAGTAATGAACTGTTGATAATTGCTCTCGATCGTGAAGAATTTATACCCATTTTTCCTTACGCAAGCGAGGAAGTGTAAACAAGATAATTGATCATTTACGACGTGTAAAATTTCACTTTGCGTCCAGCATCAATCATGGTCAAAACTTCATGTTCACTGTTTGCCCCTGATTTGCAGTTGTTTACATCCTCTCCTCTCCTTATCTTCAACTGTCGTCAGCAGATGCATTTTACTGACGCTCTTTACGGTCGCAATTTGCGATTGATCCATCCCTTCCAATTGCGTAAACATTAAACATCAAATGTTAACAAAAGTTGAAAATAATAATTTCTGGAGTAATTTCACAAAAATTGAGGTAATTGACGACGACAACGTGTAAATATGCTGGCATATATTATGCTGACGACAACTCGAAGACTTTATTTAGGTCATAATCGAAGCCTGCCACATAATTATCACTAAAGGTTTACGAAGAATGACTTTATTATGATTTTTCATGATAAATCGGAGGATTTCATTGATTGACGACAATCGGAGATAAACTGATAAGTTTGTGCGTGGAAACATTTTATTGACGAAGTCATTGCATGACCGCCGCAAATTTAATCATTATACAAATGCAAGGTAATGAAATAATGTTTTGTAATTGTAAGCACCGTAATATGTATATATGGACTCTTTTAGCACCTGGTATCTATTTGATTTGACGTTGACAGCTCTCGCGTGAGAAATTCAAATGGAAGCACATATCTGAAATAACGTTTTTGAGTTGGCAATTTAATGTAGCCACTGTCAAAACGTGTAAGAACTACGGGATTCTTTCGGAGGGATGAGATCCACCCGTCATAATTTATGATTTGCGTTAGACATTCAGCAAATGGTTCGGTGAATGTTGTACCGATCGTGGAAGGAGATAAAATGTCAGAATATGCTATTCTTGTGGCATCATGAAATTGATATTTGTTTTATCTTCTATTTGTTGTAATGTTTCTAGACTGAAAAGTGGACTCACCTTAATAGCACTTTTACCGTTAGATTTTAAAGTGAACTTCTAGCACAGCAAGAATCAGACTAATCTGATATATTCCAACTCAACACTTGTTTTATGTTTCGTCCACTTAGAATGGCTCAGTTTCGAAGGTGAGGTGGTGCAATCATGAGACGAGTTTATTCAACGAGAAGCAGGAAATAATAATATGTCCACGTGGATCTAAAATGTCGGTGTCAGGTTTTTGTCCTTCTAAACTCTACGTATCAGCTAGAAAATAATTTGCAAGCATTTTCTATTTGTGTGATGCGATAACTACTAAAAAATTCACTTGGACGTATCGTAAAACACGGTATCGGTTCTTAAATGCTTTCCTAACGCAATCCATACTAATCGTTCTATATAGTTTATAGTTTTTGCAGGCGAAAATAATAATAAGTATGCGCCAGCTAGTAAATGCAAGCCTCATCTCGTGTACTTCATAGACTCCTTTCAAATAACAGTCCCTGCAAGCGGAATTATTCACCGCTAGCCGGAAATTAAACTATTTATGTTTTTCAAACAACACATATAAAATTGATCCGTCTGACACTTCATCACCTCCTTGTCAGTTTTGCAACTGGGCTGAACCAAAATTCATAGGTTTTTTAAACATAGACAGATTCATTTCCACTGCAACGAGCGTCAAGAATATTTTTGATATTCTTTAACACAAGTGTCCAAGACTCAGCAAAACAATGGCATTATTAATTCCATTGGGGTACATCACTTCTACTGTTCACATTTCAAGCTTACTTCTTATTTATCAACCCAAGCATAGCAACACAGCTGAGCTACACGTTGGAAGCTTGCACGAGCTTTTCAAAATCATAAAGTTTCCAAACCCAGCATTATGGAAGTACTTGGACGAGAGAGGTGAAATTGTTCAATATTCTGATTACACAAAATTTCCCACTCTGCAGAACCTGAATGAGAAGCTGCATCCATTCAGAAACTGCTTCGTTCACATCACCAACTACGAAGGAGTGAACCTTCTCCCATTCCAGTTTCCAGTGATGTTACTTAGACCGCAACCTGCACTGTTGAGATTAAAACGGGGTCTTCGGGTTGGGAGACAACGGATTAGATATTTTCAAGAAGAGCTAATTCCAATTCCAAAAGATGTGCTTAAAACTATGAATGTATCCTCCGGATATCAATGCCAGACATCAACTCTTCTTCGCAGTAACATAAATCAAGAAGTCCACATCGAAGGACTATGTGCTCGCCTTGATTTCTTCAAATTCGTCCCAAAGACTAAGCCATGGAATTGTATTGCAAAAGTGAGCCTGTACATCCCGGAATTTATGCTGGTCGTTGGCCTGAAACTAAGAGATATTTCAACAAGGAACCATATTTCTTTGATCGTTTTCATTATTCCAACATTTTCAGTTATTCCCCGTCGATCAAGCTTGACAAGCAGATTCACGCACAATTTCAATCAATCATTTCTTCTCAAAATCAAATGAACATCATGATTGCTGACAATGAACACATTGAAAATATTCAAGATTTCCGTGAGACTTGGCTGAAATTCTGGATCAGATTGGAAATCAATGCGAACATCTACTCAAGCAAGGCTGAACCACAAGTTTCGCAAGACACATTTCTTTTTATGTTAACATCTGAAAAGTTCACACGAAATGGGATATTCGAAGTCTACGCTTACCTTAACAACACAATTGAGTCAATCAGTTTTTCCCTAGATTCTCAAATATTAAATGAAAAGTCAACCCTCAGATTTCATTCAATCCCACTCAACTCGTCAAGCGATTTTAGCAGCCTATTGTCTGCAATAAATAACCTGGCATTAATTGGGGAAAAGGTTAGAATCTGGTTGACATCAAATGGTCAATACAAATATCTTGGCATGGAAGTACGGCTCCGGAATTGCAAAATCGATTTCACAAAAAGGCGAACAAATGAAAGTAAGAATGCGTACAAGACCGCCTTCCTTCTCGACTCATATGCGAGCATGTGGATGTACATTGTTAAAAACTACACATTCGGACATACCAACAGGAAGCAAGCGTACACTTGCACGAATGGGCAAATTGTTGAAATTAGGGAAAGACAAATTCATGCCTCCTTCACTTCAATAACCTTAACCACGGCACCGTATATCGGGCCAAAGTACGAGTATCTTCCTGTGCAACTAACTGGACGACTCCACGATTTCCTTTCGGTTTGTGAGTTGCGGAAGACCAACTTCAGACTCATTAGCTTTCCGGGAACTAATTCACGTTTTCGATGTATTCGTGTGGCTCTCTGCAGTAGTCATGTTGTTCTTCCCTGCCGCTTTGGAGTTTCTGGGGAATTATGACTTTTCTGGTGGCACCGGAGTAAATCCCAAATTTTCATTCAGAGTAGCTTCTGATAACATGATCCACTCACTACGACTATTATTAGAGCAAGGGGACCCCTTTCCTGTTAAATTTTTAAAACTACCAAGTCTTCGATATTTGATTGGACTGCTTCTTCTAACCGCCATTGTTCTAAGTAATGCCTACAAAAGTGATAACGTTTACAATGTGATAGCACCCCGGAAACTCATTCCATTCACTGAGCTTAGCCAATTGGTTTCAGATGGATTCGACATTTACACTAGATTTGAGGACGTTCTCGATGTTAAATACGCGTCATCCGTTACCAGAATGAAAAATATAACAATCTACAACAATCATCAGATTAAAATCGTCAAGTTCGGATATGGCACGAAGGCGGACAAATTGTTTGAGAATGTATTCAGTTCCGAGGTAGAATCTAAACTCTAGACTGCAGCGTTTAAAAAAACTATTTGTAAACTGGACAAAAGAATATGATCAAGTACAGAGAGTTTGCAATAGCTCTAAATTACTGCCTGCAATCACTCAGCTCCTGTGGCTGTTACAAAAAGATGAGGAGCAACACGTGGAATTGGAAGTTTGGGGCCAAAAATACTTTAGACAGCAGCACGAGGCCTTGTTTGCGACCATTAGTAAATGCCAAAGATCTGCTGCAATCCTTCCAGAGTTTTATGTACTTAATTTGGCTCAAGCTCTGAAGCAGCAAGGTCACCCCAATGTATACGTCGGGAAGAACATCTTGCTGACAGACTCCATCGGATTTTCGTTGGCTGGATATCTTCCTCAATTCATCGTCCGAAGGTTAAAATCGATCGAACACTCAGGATTGTGGAAAGCATTAAAGCAACGACAGAGTTTGCAGAACCTGGCTGCAGCTTCTGAAAATGCGGTGCTGAAAACGCCATCCATGTCAGGGAATGTGCTCGTCGTTTTTGTCTTACTTGGGGGTGGGCTTGGCATTGCAAGTTTAGGCTTTGGTTTGGAAATTTGTCTGGGGCGAGCAATGAGCGCTGTTTATCTTACGGCTTCAAGGATCAAAATAAATATTAGAAAACTCAAGGCATTTGTACATTTGTAGACGACGGATTGCTCGGGTTTGAAATATTCGTGAAGAATTTTTTCCGTAAAAGTAGCAAACAGATTTGCATTAAAAAGAGATAAAGTATAATTAACGTACAAGTATAAACTATAAACATATAATTTGGGTGAAAATTTTATTACTAAATCAACCTAAATATTTCGATATGCTGTTTCATCAACTTCAAATTTAATTCTAGTGGTGGTGGGCTCACCCTTCCCAGGAACATTAATTGAGTGTTTCGTCCCTGCAGATATTTGTAACAGTTGCACTGTTAGTATGATTGCCAAAACATGCGAAGCGCTTCTCATGATGGCAGAGATATTTACGTTTGCTCTTCGATTTTATGTGATATTTCTGGAAACAATTTAAAAAGCATTTCAGTTACTTCACATACGTAACGTAGACCAAACAGTTATGTTTGAAAGACAAATTTTTCTCATCTTGACACTATTCGGTTATATTACAACATTTATAGCCATTGACCACGGCAAGTCGGCACTTAATACTTGTTGTGTAGGTAGACGTTCAACTCCTTACGCAATGCGAAGGAAGGTATGTATGTACACGTGGACCGAAAAAATTGGTTTCTGTTCTGGTTTTTTTCCCTTTTTCCAAATGTCGGATTGAATGTAATTTGCAAGCATTTTCAATTTGTTGAGAGATAACTACAAAAAAATCCATTTAAAAGTTTCGTAAACACGATATTGGTTCTTAAATATTTACCTAACTCAAAGACCATTCCAATCGCTGATTAATTTTTGCAAGGTAGAATAATAATAAGTATATGCACTAGCTAAGCAGAAAAAAGACCCTCATCTTATGCCAACCATATATTCCTCATTTACACAACAGTCCATGGAAATGGACGGCAGAACGAAGCGGATTTTCTTGACACGTGACCGGAAATTAACTATTCTTGTTATTCAAACAGGACAAAATACCTATTCATTCATCGGACCTCACTTCTTCAGCTTATGTTCAAATGTCGAGCTAAAATTATACATGTCTTAACATTGGCAGATTCAGTTCCATTTGCGCCGAGCGTCAAGAATATTTACGAAAAATTTAACACAAGTGTCGAACGCTCAGCAAAATAATGGCATCCTTAATATCATCCATTGTTCACATTTCAAGCTTGCTTCTTACATATCAACCTAAGCAGTACAACGCAGCTGAGCTACACGTTGGAAGCTTGCACGAGCTTTTCAAAATCATAAAGTTTCCAAACCCAGAGGGAGCGTTATGGAAATACTTGGACGAGAGAAGGGAAATTGTTCAATATTCTGACTACACAAAATTTCCCACTCTGCAGAACCTGAATGAGAAGCTGCATCCATTCAGAAACTGCTTCGTTCACATCACCAACTACGAAGGAGTGAACCTTCTCCCATTCCAGTTTCCAGTGATGCTACTTAGACCGCAGCCTGCACTACTGAGATTAAAACGGGGTTCGAGACAAAGGAGAAGGTATTTTCAAGAAGAGCTAATCCCAATCCCAAAAGATGTGCTTAAAACTATGAATGTATCCGCCGGGTATCAATGCCAGACATCAACTCTTCTTCGCAGCAACATAAATCGAAAAATTCACCTGGATGGTCTCTGCGTTCGCCTTGATTTCTTCAAATTCGTCCCAAAGACTAAGCCATGGAATTGTATTGCCAAAGTCAATCTATACATTCGTGAATTCATGCTGGTCGTTGGGTTTAAACTAAAAGATGCCTCAACATGGAACGAAATCCATGATCGGTTCCACTATTCGGACATTTTCAGCTATTCTCCGTCGAGCAAGCTTGACAAGCAGATTCACACACAATTTCAATCAATCATTTCCTCTCAAAATCGGATGAACATCATGATTGCTGACAATGCGCACGTCCAAGAAATTATGGATTTTCGTGAGAGGTGGGTGAAACTGTGGATCAAATTGGAGATCAATGGAAACTTCTACTCCAGGAATGTTGAACCCCAAGTTTCACAAGACCTATTTTTGTTCATGTTAACATCTGGAAACGTCACACGACATGGGATTGGGGAACCGGTCGCATACCTGAGCACAATTGAATCAATCAGTTTCCCCTTAGATATTAATCGTTTCAATGAAAATTCAACTCTCAGATTTCACCCCGTCTCACTAACCTCGTCAACCGATTTTCGCAGCGTAGTGAATGAAATTAATTGCCACACACAAATTGGAGAAAAGGTTTGGATCTACTTGAGCTCCAAAGATAATTACAAGTACCTTGGCATGGAATTACGGCTCCGGAATTGCAAATTCGATTTCACAAAAAGGCGAACAAATGAAAGTAAGAATGCGTACAAGACGGACTTCCTTCTTGACGCATATGCGAGCATGTGGATGCACATTTTACAAAACTATACGTTCGATAGTAGCGAACGGCAACATAAGTACACGTGCGCCAATGGGCACATTTTTGAAATTAGGAACACAACTGTTGCTACAACTGCCTTCTCCCAAATACAGCTAGCTACGGAAACATACCTGGGGCCAAAATATGAGTACTTCCCCGTAAAAATGGATGACTCCACAACGTCGTTTCGGTTTGTGAGTTGTGGAAGACCAACTTCAGATTCGCTGGCTTTCCGAGAACTGATTCACGTTTTTGATGTATACGTTTGGCTCTCTGCAGCGGTCATTTTGTTTGTAATCGTCCCTATTATTTTGGAGTTCATGTCGAATTATGACATTTGTGGTGGTGCAAAAGTGAGTCGCACATTTTCGTTGAAACTAGCTTCTAATAACATGATTCACTCAGTGCGACTACTACTTGAGCAAGGGAATCCGTTTCCTGATAATTTTTTAAACATTGTCAGCCTTCGATTTTTGATTGGACTGCTTCTTCTAACCGCCATCGTTCTGAGTAACGCCTACAAAAGTGATAACGTTTACAATGTGATAGCACCCCGGAAACTAATTCCATACACGAAGCTTAGCCAACTGGTTTCAGATAGGTTTGAGGTATACACGAGGATGGACAACGTTGTCGAATTTAGACACAAAGTAAATTATGCTAATTTGCAAAATATATCATTTTCCACAAATCATAAGATTAAAATCTTTGACAACGTGAGAGTGTTTGAGACTGAGTTCAGCTCCGAGATTGAATCTAAGATGTATCGTTTCAAAAAACTATTTGGCAACTGGTCGAAAGAATATGAGCAAGTGGAAGAGGTCTTGAACCGCACTAAATTACTGCCGGATATCACAAGCCTGCTGAAGCTGTTAGAAAGTGATAGTAAGCAGAATGTCGCAAGACAAGTTTGGGGACAGGAGTACTTTAGACAGCAGCACGATGCCTTGTTTTCTGCAATTAGCAAATGTCAAAGGTCTGCTGCCGTCCTCCAAGAGTTTTACGCATTTAATTTGGCGCAAGCACTGAAGGCACAAGGCCACCCGAATGTCTACGTGGGGAAGGATGTATTGCTGACGGAATCAATCGGATTTTCGTTGACTGGATGGCTCCCTCAATTCATTGTCCAGAGGTTGAAGTCGATCGAACATTCTGGATTGTGGAAGCCGCTAAGACGAAGTTTGGGGGGCAGCGTAGTCCAAGGTTCTGAAAATGTAGTCTTGAAAACGCCAACCATGTCAGGGAATGTGCTCGTCGTTTTCGTCTTACTTCTCTTCGGGCTTGGCTTCGCAAGTTTAGGTTTTTGCTTTGAAATTTGTCTTGGGCGAGCAATGAACGCTTTGTATCGGAGCGTTTCAACTATCAAAGCCAATGCTATGAACCTTAAGATATTTGTAGAAGATGGATTATTGGAGTTAGAAATATTAATGAAGGATATGTTCCGTAAAGTAGCAACTAGATTTCCTTTAAAACGATGTAACTAAATTTAAGCCTTCTAATTAGACAATTATTCCGTCCCGGCAGAAAATTTGAGGACGGCGACATTTTTCACCGTTGTGATCAGTAAAATTGCCTGAATAAATCGTAACAAAAATCGATATGGTAAATTGCAGAATAACCGAATAAAAAACTTCCATGTGGACGAAAAACGGCACAAAATTACTTGCTTTAGAAGTACTCATATGCAGAATACTTTACCAATGTACGATTTACAATTTTTCCTTTTTCTCATGTTCCAATCTGTGAAATCACACAAACTTCGCTCGTCGAAATTTGAGTGATCGATGTTTTTGAATTGGCATGTGACTAAACATAATCATCGTTGACGTGAACGTCGTCTGTTGAACCGCTTATTAGTTCTAGTTACACAAATGACCGCTTAAACATGTCCCACGTCTGTAATAAAATCATTTATTTGAGATTGAAATGAGAAACATCAAGAGACATTTATTTAAAATTACATAAAATTTCAACATTCTAACCTAACTACTAATTTTAACTACGACCCTCTATTTATGGAAATTGTAACTTTGTCAAATGTAATTAGCGCCCTGAACGTATTCCGACTAACACTGTTAATAAACTCGAGTACACTCACAGGCCGGATAACAAATCTCCTCCCATCCCCAAAGCTAAACGGTCTCAACGAGCGTTTCACTCGTTCCACGTACAACCTTTCCGTTCTCTTCGTCCAATACTCCAGCCGCCAAGACTCCATCGTTTCCAAGCACATTGAGTGCTCAACTCCGGCAAAGTAGAGGAACGCTGACCAACCAAATATGGCAAAAAAGCATAAGGCAAAGATAAAAACTTTCGTGTTGATCTTCAACTCGTCCCATTGGTTGATAATGCACACGTTGCCAAATACGGCGATATTAGTGACCACAATTTGAAGGGGAATGAACACAATGCCAACCTCGTAGTTGATGTGTTTGGTGAGAACTTCGAGGATCCTGTAGTTCCTCAGCAAATGATCAGTTTGCCGGAGAAGGTCACTTGTTCTGTAGCGGCTATGCCCTAGCCTGATTTCACGACCAAGAATCGGAATGACACAGAGGAAGTAGAGAACTCCGTGAAATGGAATGGCGGAGATGACAATGGTCACAGAGATGGCATACATTGAGAACCATGAGCTGGACAAGAGATAGATTGAAAGTGGGAGGGACTCTTTTGGGATCATGAATGTCAGGTAAGCTGGCAGGTCTGGACGGAGAAAGCAGTGTGCCGCGAGCATTACGCCGAGCCACGTACAAAATATTGGGGAGCCTGCCATCAGTACTTTGAGAGCGACTATTTTCATCGAGTCAATCGAAGACGGAATGTAGTCGCGCAAATAATTATCTGCAAAGAATTAATTATTTTTTTATTTAAAAAAAATTTCAATTTCGTTAAAATATTAGACATATTCCTCAAGTTTTACCTGGAAAGTCTTCAGCAAGTTTGTAAAGTCCGTTGAGAACTTTAGTAGATCCGTCAGGCTTCAGCACGATAATTCCCACTAAAAACGTTCCAAAAGAAGCGGAGAACATGACGATTACGGTGTAGTTGAACTGAGACAACTTCCGGGCGTAGTAGAGCTCGTAAATATGCGTTGGGAGGACGAGGTAGGTGTAAGCGACTAGCCACATCCAGCTGTGGAGAGAGCGCGCCCAGCCCCAAAATGTCACTCGAAGTTTGCCATACGTTCCCAACGTGGAGTCGAAGGTGAAAGGGCAGAAGCCGAGGAAGTATGCAGCCTTAACTATGTATTTCATGACGGAGAGGGCGAATTTTATAACCATTTTCAGATTTTTAAAGGTGCAGTCTCGATGAGCAAACCACCTGTCATCAACTACACTCAAATGTATACATTTTGTACGTAATAAGGTAAGTAGAACGAAGGATGACTGGTCACTGGTGCAATTGAGAAAATTTGTTGAACATCAAATTCTCCATTGTTGAAAACGGCTAAATTGAAGAAAATGTATTTTATTTTTTAATGTGCAGTATTTTCTCAAATTACGTTTGATGGAGTCTGAATTTCATGAAGGGTTTACGACACTGCCTTTCTGAAATGCTCAACTTCCTATAATCCTGCTGTTGAGATTCAACGAAAGAGTCTATAATTTAATTTTGCTATCAGATTCAAGCAAGGGAGGATCCAACTATTAGCCAAATTGCTTGAAAAACATTTGCTAATAGTGGTCGTAGTCGTAGCTTAACTATCATTAAAATAAAAGTTGTGAATATATGTTCAGCTTAATTTTAGTAGAAATCATCATTTGAAATTGGAGTGTACAAGTACTTGTACTTGTTCATGAGATATTAACAAAACACAGAAAATATTTTTCACTATTCACACAAATTGTAATTCAAAGCAATTTGGTTCTTAAAGGGAATAGTACATACATTTTAAATATGTCTAATTGTAGTAAACTCTCATAGCAGGTAGGTACGTATTTAGAAAAAATAACAGTGCTAACATTAAAGGGGCATTGGGAGATTTTCTATTTTCCATTTAATGTAATGCATTTTTGCTGACGACAGGGGACTTGAGCCCCTCTAGCATATTATTCTAACACATTTTGTAAATAAATTTCTTTACGATCTTCCAAAATTAATAAACCTTTAAACAGAAAATTTGATAAATGATAATCCATTCAGTATTTTCCAAACGTAATCAATGCTCGGAGTGTATTTCCACTCACACTATCAATAAACCTGAGTACCGTCACTGAGCAAATCACAAATCTGTTCCCATCCCCGAATCCAAAGGGTTTCAACGACCACTTCACCCTCCTCATAAGCATCCTCTCACGTCCCCTCCAGAATTCCAATCTCCACGAATCAATCGTTTTCGAGCAAAGGGCAAATTGGAAACCAGCCGAGTAGAGGAGTGTCGCCCAGCCGAATGTTCCAAATGGAGCAAGTGCCATCAGAAACACTTTAGTATTCAGTTGCAGTTCCTCCCACTGGTAGACCAAACATACATTACAGAAGACAACAATGTACATGATCACACCCTGGAGAGGTATGAACGTAATTCCAAACTCCACGTTGAAATGTTTCATGAACACTTCCAACGTTCGGAAACAGAGAATTAAATGGTTCGTATTGCGACGAAGGATGTTACTGGTCCTGTAGCTCTTCAGACCTAGCCTAAGTTCACGACCCAAAATCGACACGAGCAGAACAAATATGGAGAGTCCATAAATTGGAATCGCAGCAAGAACAATGGTGACGGCAATGGCATAAGTGGCAAACCAGGTGCTTGCTAGCAGGTAGACCGGAAGTGAGAGAAAGTGTTTGGGTATCATGAAAGTTAGGTAGGGAGGCATGTCTGGGCGAAGGTAGCAGTGTGCGGCAACCATAAAGCCGAGCCAAACGCAGAAAACGGTCGAAACACACGTGAGCACATCGAGTTGTCTCATTTTTCTCGAGTCCAGTTTGTCAGGAATGTATTCCGTCATATACTTTCCTAAAATATTATTGCAAACAAATTTTTTTATACTTGAGCATTTTGTACATTGGAAAGGCACCATAAATTCTGTTTGTAGACGTACTAGGGAATTCGTCCACAAGCTTGTAAAGTCCATTCAGAACTTGAGTGATTCCCTCCGCCTTCCAAACAATATCCCCAACAAGCACAATTCCCATAGAAGAGCACATCATCACTGTAACCGTGTATGCAAACTGAGACAGCTTCCTGTCGTAGTACAATTGGACAATGTGCGTGGGCAGGACTATGTAACTGTAGGCAACTAGCCACATCCAGCTATGAAGGGCTCGTGCCAGCCCCCAAAACGTTACACGAAGGTGACCATCCTCCCCCAGTTGACGATCATACTTGAAGGGACAAAAACCGAGAAAGTGCGTCGTGTTTACGATCCGCTTTACGAGGAAGTGTGTCACTTTTGAGAACATTTTTGGGGACTTTGAGGACAGGCTGGAAAGAAATCAGAATGGTTTAAACCAACTTTACCTGAATGTATAGTGTTCAAGGAGTTTTATTTGCTGAATAAGGTACCCACTTTTCACAAATACCAAATGTCCCAAATTTGGCTACTCTCAAACGTACAGGCCGTAATTTAGTAGTAATTTGGCCACTTATATGAGCTTATGGGAGCTTCCTTGAGATTACCATATTTATTGCTACGAAACGGTACTTATATAAATTGCTTCAAATGGCATGCAAAAATGCTATGAAGTGTAATAGATGCAATGATGATGTAGACTTTTCAAAATGTATTTTAACATTATTTCAATGATAGACTACAGTTAGAATTTAGTTATGTCGATAAATTCACAATAACTAATGTCATTATACAGAATTAAATAAGAGATATGATGAAACCGAACTTGGTCAGAGATGCATCAACAAAAGATTCGCAGTTGAGCAGAAGTTTTCAATGACGAGAGGCGTCAACTGATCAAAGTAACAATTAGCAAAAAACTGAATCTGAATTGGATTCCATGTGCCTGACAACATAACGTCTTTTAGGCAAATTTCGAAGGGATTGAAAGCAAGGAACCATTATGGTTATCGAGGGGATTAACGGGTAACGGGATCAGAGAGTAGCGCAAAAGCTTGCTAATGTAAACCACAAATGATCCTGTGGGCCGTGATTGATTGTTTTTTTGTGATGTGGAATTATGATGCATTTATAGGCCGTTTTAGAAGAAGTTATTGATGATAATAGTCGATGGGAATCATCAAATCTCTCCATCCTTAAAACATCGTATATTATTATTCTTTAACTAGAAAGGCCCGTTACACCACTAAGTGGTGTAATGTTGGCAAAGACCCTGTGCGCCACCGAATCATAAGAACAC
>JAQFZW010003189.1:0-13847 GCA_034687055.1 Heteromurus nitidus
AGTCGTGGTGACTAACAATAATATTATGCTGCTCTTAAGTGTGCACAGCCTAAATACTAGTTTAATTTCTTCGTGGTCATGTCTACCGATGAGAGATGGGAGATTCCCTGATATTACCTTTACCACATAATTACACTTATACGCGTTTGTTGCTTCATTGCCATCATCATACCTTCCTTTTGCATGCATGCGGACTGAACATGCTTCATATTGATTGATACAAGCACAGTTCATACAAATGCAGTTGTTGTTGTCTCTCAACTCAACTAAAACCTCACACTGGTTGTGCGTAGAAAGTATTTTGCATAGACTCTGTTGGCGTTGAAAACCTTTTTTCGCAGTCGCTTGAAGAAAATATGATATTTTTCCAATTACGTTATGTAGTATGCGATATTGCATACCACTATCCGTTTAGATTGTATCACGTTTCAACGAGCAACACAGACCACTCTATCCAATATAGCATTCTGTAAAATACGAGTTGCTTTTTGCACCAATATCCATGTCCTAACAACTCTATGAAATATAATTGGCTAATATTGAACTTATCTAAATCGAAGTATTTCGTTTTTCCACAATTTATGAACACTGTAAAGGAAAGGGCTGGAATAAATACATTTTTACAAAATGGAGCAACATTATTATTATTGTTTGTACTTTTCGTGCATTTGAAGTATTTTTTTTACAATTTGTAGTTTGCATATTATGTGTGCATGTTTGTACTCATCACATCACTGGTCATCATATTTTCTCCTCTATTATCCCTCTTAGGAAAGTAACTCAATTTTAATACTGATTATGGACTGTGGAGCTACTGGAGTGCACAATTATAACAATTTCATGCATTGGCTACACACGCGAATTGTGAACTATGTTTCTCAAACTACTACTTCAGGCACACGTAGTTATAGCATATAGCTGCCAAAAATAAACACACGATTCGCACCACTCACTCAGCTCCCCATTAGCGGAAGATGAGTATGTTGTTTGGGATTTATAAAGGAAATTCTAAAGGGACAGTGTAGTACTATAATTGTACATGATATGGTACTAGTATAGTACTAATACTATACTAATGTACACATGTCATTAAATTGGGCAATGCTAGCGTTTTATTGGTAAAATTCCATTTCACAATTAGACAAGAGCGACACATACGTAAGATTTTCGTAACAAGGAACTTTGTATTCAAATGTTTACCAATCTTGAGCATCCCGTGTAATGTGTAATTTGAAGCAGACTTATTTGCTCGTTGTGTAAAACAATGTAGCATATGAACAGTTGTAATTTGGAAAGTTTCCCTAAACCCCGAGTGCTAATTTATGCGGAACGAAAGTATTGATTTTTATTTTTTGTTCCGAGCACTAATTGTCATTGCATACAAAATACACTTAAATATTTCAATATTCAACTATTCCAAGACTTCGTGATGAGTAGGATCGATAATACGAAAGAATTATGGGCACAAATTATTCCATCAAGTTTTCCTTTCCAGAACGCATGCATTATGAAAGCTTCTAACAATTTTCTTGGCAATGTTGATCGTCTTCTTACGTACTCGTTAAATTCTTAATAATTATTTCGTACATCGTACATTTGCATGTACACAGTATATGAATGTTGAGTGATGTCGCTAATAATTGAAAAATCGTTTTACTTGGCAATTTTACAGTTCGTTGTAAGTGTACCCCATATACCTACTTACCTTTAAGTTTAATTGTAGTGTTGCATTGGCAAACCATGATACTGTGATGCATACCAAACTTCCCGAAGGTAATTATAATTATGCCTGCTAGGAAGATGTATAATAATGATGCCGCAATATTTCATGCAGATAATAAATAAGATAAAAAACATTCCCCAAAAGTCTTTTAGAACAATGCATTAAAAATACAATTTACAAGATGGGTGCAATTTTGGTGAATATTATGATGTTCATCATAATAGGCTCATACATAAAAGCCCAACTAATATATTTTGCATGATAAAAAAACTCAAATCATCGACCGAGTATGAAAATGAGCAACCACTAAACAACAATTTACGTGGTTTCCTCATGTTTTTATTCGATATAATATTCTTCTCAAGTAGTAATAGAGGAATGGACAAACATTTTGTGCACAACTTGTGTAAAATGATATTAAATCGTATTGAATCAAAATACGTAAAAGGTAAAATGTGCTGCGAAGGGCGATATAGACAAAGGAGAGAGAAACACAATCGTCGAGGAAGTTAGAGTCATTACAATATAATAAAAATAATAGCCCTATAGCAAGTTTCAAGTTGGAAAACCATTATCTCTCTGTGAATTGTGATGGTTATGTTTTTCACATTTCCATGCTACACGTCTTGGAAATTTTGTTACGATTAGTTGTGACGCAAATCTGACCTTGATGTTTCAGAAAACAATTTATTTTATGTGTGGAGTTTTTTAATCAATCTTGCTTATTGCTTGAAATAATGGTACTGGTCAGTCGAGGAACAAAAATCAGAATGGAAGGAAGGAATATGCAAATTCGTCGATTCTGAGATAGGGTTCGGAATTTTTTACTATTAAAAAGTATTTTACGTTATGAAGCTCCTCCGAAACTAAAACTCCTCCGAAAAAGGTACACTTAATCAATTCGTAGGAACTCAAATGAACATGGGATTTTGTTGGCATGTAAAAGGGCTGATTTTGTTGGCATTTTTATTCTACTTTATAGCATTCCCTTGGTACTGTTTTTTGCATTATAAAACTTTCAATGTGCTTTTGGTTGGCATTTAAGAGCAATTTTACTTGTTGGTGCCGTAAGATATACCCAGTGTATTATAGCCTGTGACGATGACCACGAAACTAGCATTGCAAAAGAGATGTTTTAGTAAAAATCGAGTCAGTTAAAAGATGATATTTATTTAGTATTGAAGAATGCTAGCAACCTTTCATTATGAAAGGGGTAAAGAACAAAAAGGCAATTCACTGAGAACGACCATCTAAAATTGTCCGCACATAACAACACGTCAAAGCAATCATGTTTGGGAATAAATAAAGTATATACATATCATATCTCACGCAGCATATTTCATGTACAACAAATAACAATTCACATCGTGAATGAGCCCCTCTCTATCCAACAATCGGGAAGATTAAGGCGACTAAATCATAAAAAACTTTAATAGGAATGAGATTCACAGGACAATCTACAATCGTCACGTCTGAAGGAATCCACGATTACCATTGAAGACATGATATTACTCGAAGCGATTCTATTATAATGACCAAAACCGTATCATTACCTCCACTATAAGTAAAGTTGACTCAGCGACCATTTCGATTACCGAGATCCTCGGGCGACGTGTATTCACGTACTCATGTCAGAGAGTCATTCGAAACGATTATTATTACAATGGCGATGATGATGGCGATCTTCCACTTCTTTTTTAGATGACTCACCGACAACATTGAATTGGATTCTATTTGTCAGTTCGTAATAATGCTAAAAGACAGTAAACGTGTACATATTGAATAGACGTCTACTAAAATCCAGGGTTGGGCAAAATACATTAAAATTAAATACAATCCTATTAAATTGAATATTAAAATTTAATTCAAATATTATCTTCGAACAGTTCGAACACTCAAGTCAAATGTGCAACAGGTTTACATATACATATTTTGTTGTTAAAGTATATCTTCGTATAAATTGTACGCATATAAGTGCTTTGTTGGAAAACAAACAAAAATTTATACTCGTTTTTATCAAGCTCCCGGCAAATATTTTTCCAGCACATGAGGATATCATTTTACACTAGTTTTTTACATAACCAAAATATATTTATTAGGAGTGTTTAGTCATCAAGTGTTTTGCCCAAGCCTGCTCTCCCCAGCGGATAATTTCACAGGTGGAATTAGTTGTCTGTTGACTAGCAACTATTTAGATTGAGTGACTTGACTCTGGCAAACTGCTCAGCCAATTATGGTATGTCGTCTTCGTCGCACAGCTCTCTGGCAACGTTCTCTCTTCTCCGTCAGGAGGATCTACACTGTCATCAAAATAATCATCATTGTAGCGTATAAAAAGAGTAGAGCACAGATGGTGATCAAAAAGGCATAGTGTACTCCACACCAAACTTGGAATGCACGTTGTACAGAGCGTACAGAGCGGTGTGTGGAACGATGGATGTAAATAATTGTATCATAGGTTTGCCCTACAACCATAACCAATAATCATGACAATCATGAGTTATTTAATCTTAATAGTTTTCTTTACGAAAGAAAAACCACGAAAAGCATTTGATATTATTGTCATACGTATTAATTTTTTTCCCAAGTTTCATTCCACCATCATCACAAGATGTGAGCATTTATTTGCATGGGGATGTAAAAAGAGGGAACATGAGAGACGCGAGCATTATACCCCATTCACTCATAATATATTACACATTGCAATGTCATGTTGCTACCCTAAAAAAAATATTCTGCCCTTTAATCTTTTATTTTTTCCTTTTCTTCGTACACCGTTTATCCCTCCTCCCTCCATCTCTTTCCTCAGAAAATGTGACTTATTCAATGTGTATAATTTTTTGTCGGTTGTCTACCACACCACTTCTGCTTCGGGGGGAAAGATGAGTGTGTGTAGGAAATAGATGGATACGACGATGTACCTATTAGGATTATGATGATGATGGCATCATGAATAATATGAATAGATGTTTTGATGCATTTTGTTGCATAATGACAACATTTTACCCACTCTAACATTATCGTTGTCATTATTATCCTATCGGAAACAGTAATAGCGTATAAAATGCTCTTTGTGACTGCAATTACCTCCCTAAAAATGTCCAATGATAGGTTAAGTTGATGTTGGAGATTTGAACGACGCAAAGGGAAGTGGATAAAAGACACATAATAATCTCCAGCGAGCACAGGTAAAAAATAAAATACAGACAAAATAACATCCATCGTGTGGTCGAGACCGAAAGAGTTTTCAGTTAATAACATTTCACATAACAATGATACCAGTTGCTCCCTTTGTCCCTTTTCATAAGTTCAAGTTTACTTCTTGTCATACTTTTCGTAGGAGTATAATGTTAGGGTATTGTGTCTACTTATATCAAAGAAGCTATTTACTATCCCATTCAGAATATTATATAAATTTATAGAGAAGGTAAACATCGCGAAAAATTGCCTGCGACTCTATGGCATTTACAAGCTCTGCTGTAACAGCCATGATGAGTAAAGCAAAAGGAAACTTTTAATAAATAGCAAAAGATGGAAAATATTTAAGTAAAAGTGGATATTTGATTTTTACCTTTTTCATTTGCAGATATCAATTATTTAACGTTTGAGTATGATATAATGTGACACCTTGCTGTTGTTTGTTGCACGTTCAAACATTTGTAATTTGAAGTTGCATGAAATTTTGAGCTTAAACTTACCACAAATTTTTTGCACCTTGCATACATTTGTTAGTGTATCATATTATTATTATTGAGTAAAGTAAGTAAAGTAGTCCCACTTTTGCCATTGTATTCATCAATGAACCTAACAAAAGTATGGATTTTACATGTGCACAGTAAAATTGAAATATTGATTGTGACTTTAATAAAATGTCATTTGTTCAGACCCGAAAAAAGTGTTTCCCATGCAGGTTGAATTGAGACTAAGAATTTTGTGGGAGAAAGTGAGCTTTTTTCGCTTCTTCGAATGTATCTTTCAGACAGAATACTTCGGCAATGTTCATACTGATCCAAATCAGAAAAGAGTAAAGAGGCCGAAATCCACTGCTTCGGTTTTACCGGACGTATCTAATCGCATAAAGCCTACTAACGCAATCTGAATCAGCATCCAGCAGAGTTTTCGTAAACCATGTGAGAGTGTGAGCACACTATACTGCTTGCTTGTCGGAGAACCGTAAAATCCATGTGTTAAAAGCCGTTACCGTATTTCTTGTATTTCCCATCAAGCGAATATCAAAGCATCATAGAACAAACCAGCAGAATAAAGGAAAATACTGGGCAGATTACAGAGTATAAAACGCTGAAAATAAGAGACGCCAAACACGTTCCAGATCCATCCGTCAGCATACAACACAGATATCTCTGCGCCCAACTTGACAATTGCCCGTGTGTGTGTGCTGAGAACAAGAGTAAAATATAATGTATGGAATATATGGAACTAGTTATTGCCTCACTTGCTTCTCTGCAAAACATTACTTTTCTATCCTCATTTTTTCTGAAGCCCCATGGGAGGGTTAGTCAGGCAGGATTGGAGGGCTATCGTGAGTGGAGGCGCGGCCACCATTCTCAACTCTCGACTAATCCTATTTCTCTCTTGTTTCGTTTTTGTCTCGTGTGTGTCAGTGTTTGTACACATTCATATCAGAGAGAGAGAGAGAGAGAGAGAGAGGTCTTCTACAAAAAACACACAACGGAGAAGAAGAGAATCTCCGTATATATATTCTAACGTATGCAACATGCACACAAAACTTTATTATCTGTCCAATATACGCGACTGCACCTTCTCTATTCTCTGGTAAACAGGCTCATTGTTATGTATGAGTGCATCAGTTGTATATATACAATATCGTGTGTGGTTGCTGTTGGGTTTACGTCTCCACTCACAATCAAATGAAAACAATATTGCTGGACTGACTGCGATATGCCACAACCTCCGATCTCAATATTATGCGTCTCTCATACACAAAAAAACCTTGTGTATCTACAAGAATAGGAATTGTGAGTCTTGAGAGTATGCTGCATGGTGAAAAGAGCAACGAGGAACAAAACAAGTTTTTTCATTCTCAAATACAGCGTTATAAGGGCAGATCAAGAGAGGGTGGTTTCTAATAAAAATACATGTGTGATTGTGAGGCTAGAACATGTAACGTCTCCACACATACACAACTCGCGTTTTCTCTCTCTCTCTCTCCTTTTGTAACATTTGCGTGCATGCCACTTGTAAGCATGCATCATCACCACACCATTTACCACGAATCAACAAAATAACACGGGATGTGGCGAACAATATCACGCACACATCAACTGTCCACAACGTACACAGTAGCATTAAAGCACTGGCAGTAAATAGAGAGACGAACTTTGTCTACAGAAGCTCTCGAAGAGGAATCATATCATCATCCCAAATATAATGCACGCAAGTAGGTAGACTTTCCTCTTTCAGAAAGAGAGAGAAACCAGAGAGATAGGGAGAGATTTTATAAAAGAGAGAGAGAGAGAGAAAAGAGAGTAGTGCTCACTTGCGTGTGCTCCTATTTTATGTATCATCTTCACATAATACGTGTTTCCTATATTATGCTTTCAAAGAAGAAGGGATTTTAGCGTTTAGTCATCATAATTGTGTATGGTTACTTGGTATATATTATGCTCTTCCTTTTTTTCAATGACCAACAAACATCCACTCTCTCGTGGAGTATAGTTGGACCCTACCCGCTGTCGTGTGGCACTTCGCTCCTGAACGTTCCAACTGTCAGATGAGAGGAGAAACTTATGTACTCTTAAGAAACCCCTACGATCCTTCCTTCTGTCCATTTAACTCATCTCATCTCCGGTGATATTTTCTCGGTGTATGGTTCGACGGGAGTGATTCTTGTAGAAAGTGGAAAAAACCCCTGCACGTCCTCACTTTTCATTGTTCAGAGTCAGTGATCACATGTGCTTGTTGATAGCTTACGTCCTCGAAGTACTTTATCGAGGAGAATATTGTAAATGTTAGTTGAATTGGGTGAAAAGGAAAAGTAAAATCAACGCACATCAGATTTCGAAAGAAAAATGATATAGGAAAAGTGGTGAAAAACTTGCTTGATTTGATCTTATAACATTGTGACAAGTTGTGTAAAGAAAAGTGTTCAAGTGTGAAAACCTTTGCTGCTTCTAACAGAAAAAAAGGTTCCTCAGAGAGGCTCACATTCACAATGAAAAGATTATCCCGGTGAAAGTGACAGACAGGTTACATTTATTTCCCCGTGAAAGTTTCACCATCATTTGTAAGACAGTAATGTGGTAAAGGAAAGTGCACTAGGATAAAAAAACAAGTGAGGGAGGGTGAAAAAGGAATAAAAGTAGATTTGGAGTAAATTGTTAGGGGATTACACATATATATCTATAGAGGCACTTTGGGGGAACGGAAAGCACGTACAACTAAATGTGTGGAATGAACGAAGAAACGCCAATTTCTTCGGGTATGGAGACAGCTGAAATCTCAGTGGATAGTAATCATTCCGACAAGACCATGCATCATCACACGTGCTCCCCCTTATTAAACTTTTCCATCTCTCGACTCCTGAGTGGAGGTGATCGTCAAAATAATAATCATATCGCAGCTTCGAAACATTCCTCCTCTCACCATCACAGACACACCATTCATTACCATGGCACTCAGCGTGAGCCCGCCGCAGTGGATGCGGATGACGAGAGGTTAGACAGTGCTCCTCGACGAGGATCTCGAGGTCCGAGCAGATCCCCAACGACAGAGCGACTGGAGTCCGATTCCGATGTGGATGTCCGCAATTCGGATGACTCAGAGGTGGAAATGGAGGATGCGGAGGATAGCTGTAGCAACAACAACAATAGTAGCTTAGGCAACAACAACAATCGGAGTGGATCTAGTGGGAGTAAATCTGTAGACCATGACAACGACTACCGTCATGGCTCCCGTTCTCCAGAGAGTAAAACGGGAGACGGGGATTGTGGGAATTCCAATAGGAGCACGCCAGATTCTCAAAATGCCCAAGGTGTCCTCCAACAGCATCATCCTCATCTCCAGAGTCAACTCGCTCTTTCCCACCAGCATTCCGCTGCGTTGCTTGCGAGCAGCGATCACCTTCGCTCCAGTATAGAGAATCTTAGTTCAAATGGGAATAATCATGGTAGCCCTACCAGCGTGGGGAATCCGGGAGGCCAGAATCCTCTCGGCGGTGGTGTCAACCCTTTCCCTGTATTTGGTTACAGTTCAATTTTCCTCCCCAATTTCCCCTGCCCGATTACATCACCCAACCAGGTTATAAGAGTTCCAGCTCATCGACCCATGTCAAATTTTCAACTATTTGGCCAGTCTGCGCTAGGACAGCATGGAGGACTGGATTTGAATGCGACTCCGCTATTCAGTAATTTCGACCCAAGGAACTCACTCCTTCTCAAAGACAGACTTCACGGTAAGCTGTAAAATGCATTATTACTTTGTAATCGATGTTCTTATTCTACAAATATTCTGCATTTTCAATTTCAAACACAACGAATGCAAATCTCCCAAATATCGCCCTCGGCTGATATTCATATTCAAAATTAAGTACAAACGAAGGGGAACTCATCGGAAAGAAACGAGGATAGACTAAAACAATGCATTTCCTGTACAATTATTAAATATTCTGCATAAACTTTCTGGAAGGAGAGAATTGATTCCGTACATGAGCCGAATCTCTCAAATGGACGAAGCGTAAAACTACCACGTATAAGAACTTTATTTATAATGCAAAACCCAAGAGATTTTCAATGATACTCAAATGAAAATCAATCGCCAAAAATGCCTAGAATTTCTTCTCTCAGGCGTGTACAGTGTACAACTTCAGGCAAAATGTGACACGGGTATAGGGTTGGGCCGACGGTACAAAGAAAGGCAGTTAGATAAACTTGTAAGGATACAAAAATAGCATTATGGTTGGCTATATGCACGCCTGTTTCCCCTATTTAAACTGATTAGATGTATAGGTACATGAGAGCTGTTGTGCACGATGGCGTGGCAAAGGTACGACGATGTAGAAAACTGGGAGATCAGAGTCAAGCTTTACGCTTCGTCTCTTGATATTTAGTGTCATTTGTCATATTTTCTCCTGTCAGATGAGACATGTCGGAAGTATGTTCGAGGTAAGCTGTAGATGAAGTTATATGATGGAGGAATACAAGACTTTTGGAATGTAACCATTGCTCATGCCGCACGCTACAAGTAATAATATTTGACGCACTAACTCTGTTTAGACTGGAAACTTGTACCATTTATAGGCTCCGGTTCTGCGTTTCTTTTTTATGTAACTATTGATGTTCTATCAAAATGTACACTATTGAATTGGAAGGTGTGTGTGTGGGTGTTGCACCAACTTTAGAAAGGAAAACGTTTCCTTTGGCATATTTTTCAGTGCTGCAAATAAATTCAGAGTGTTTCATACATTTTATTGGCAAAGTGAGCTTAGTGAGTAGACATGATTCATGCATTTTTTTGTGAGGAGGTGAGGACGATGGGGTTTAACTTTTAAGTCGTGTGATGCGCAGCTAAAAGTTGATAGAAAAAAAGTCAGTTTCTCCTTCCTTCATCTATTTAGTTATTGACATATTATATAAGAAGTAATTTGATCACTTGGGAGTTTCATCATAGCGTGTGTATGCAACTGAGCAAGAATCCATTTGGTTGATGATATTTTTTCTCTTATGTGTGTATGTTTTTAACAGCATCTTTGGCTTTAACTCGGAGAATAGGACATCCTTATCAGAATCGTACACCGCCCAAAAGAAAGAAACCTCGCACTTCGTTCACTCGACTCCAGATTGCAGAGTTGGAGAAGCGATTTCACAAGCAGAAGTATCTGGCGTCTGCGGAGCGCGCCTCGTTAGCCAAGGCGTTGAAGATGACTGATGCTCAAGTCAAAACGTGGTTTCAAAACCGACGTACCAAATGGAGGTGAGTTAATTAGAATAGCAAATACTTAATATCTTCATGATCGTCATGCTGACTGACTGATATGATAATGATTGGTGGAATGGCTTTGCAATCACAAAAATATGAACGTACAAGTACGAAAAATGTAAAATGATATGATAATGATACATTTTATGACTTGTGGTTTCTCTCTCTGAGACAACTCTGTTTGGCAAGCTTTTTTTATCGCAACATTTACGTTTTTCGTTTACTTCGTCGTCGTGGAAGTCCGCTAGCGAGAATTTGCGGTAAAAAATTATGACAAGTGATGCAATAATATAAATGTATGCTTATAGCAGCAGCATGCATGCAAAACCTAAACATCTATCCCGTAAAAACAGCATTATAGCACCCATTTATGTAGTAAGAAGATGCGGAAGGCGAACTCATTCGCATTCTGGGCTGGGTTGTGTTTTGCGGCTCTTAAATGCAATCTTCGTTTTTTATGAAATATCAGAGAATATATCGCATCATTCAAACACAAAATAATGCACAATAAAAGTTGGGACTAGTGGGTGACCTGACGGACTTGGAGGCGAGTGTGCTTTCCAAATTGGATCATAAAACTGTTCATCATCCTCAACAAAATATCGTGCTTCAGGTGCACACAAACAGCCACACGCAAAACATATATTATTTCTTTCGTGTGCGTACTGAATTCGCGGTCTTACACAGCTATTGTGCAGAGAGCACTACCATTAACCCTGCAATTACACACACAAAAAACTCTCGTGCATTTGAAGTTTTCAAGTCTAATAATTTGTAATCGTGGCTTATGCACACGACGACTTTTATTGCTTGGTTGGACCAATGATCTTACCAACTGGTTTTCTTTCGTGCACGCATGGCAAAAAATAAAAAATAAATGTTCAAGTTAAGGCTTTATTAATTACTGATACATTGGTGGCTGAAATATTTTTTAAATCAGTTTTTAAGTATTACAAATATCCACCTTTTTACTAATTGGATAGTTTGATTGAAACGAAATGTATCGCACAATATCATGCAGAATTAATACGATGTCAGGACATAATCTTGTTTACATGATGATTTTTTATTGATTTGCATTTGCACACAAGTGGCAATTTGCTTCAAAGTTATGCCAACTTTCTTTTTGGCGTTATTTAAAACGTTAAAACGTTTGACCAGATTATGAATTTTATGTAAAAGCAAATGTTAATTTACAACAATGAATACTCCATTCTTCAGTTTACCATTTTCTTTGAGTCACTTAAGTGACTTATGTATTGTCATATGGACAGATCGAAGAATACACTTAACCACTTGATTTGTTTTGAGGAAGGTCATACCTGACTCTTCATATCTGATTGTAAGCAATAAACGGAAGAGTTCTTCGTCCTGTATATATTTTTTTCTTAAAAAGTACATGAGTACCTGATCACGTCACTGTATTGACAAGCTCAAGGATCCCATTAATTTGATACTGTGCTGTATATTGTATACCTCTTCACCAAGTCACATACTTTTTGATGATGAGTTGATGTTTGCACCATATCCAAACAATACAAGACCACTTTATAAGAATCAAGTAGGCAGAGAAGGAGTTAAGTGATTTTCAAAGAAGAAGACGATTTTTCTCGCCATCACCATTCTCTCGTTATTATCTCCGTGTTAAAAAAGAATCATCCCTGAGCTGAGAGGAGGAACGGCAACCAGCGTTTATGAATGCTTTAAAAACCTTTTTGTCTCGCGACTAGCTTGTGTACTCACAAAAAAAACTCCATACATAATAATCATAATAATAAGAGTAAAAAGCTTGGCGACATGATGATACCAAGTGTTTAAGTGACATGGAAAGACCATTAGGACAACTAATTACGCACGTCGCGGCAGCAGCTCCTCCAACGTTGGGCTGCGTCCTTTATAGAAAATATCAAACCTACGAAAAAGCATACGCAATGTTCAGGGGATCATCATCATGAATGATTCACTCCTCAGTCAAAGTCGTGTCTCGTGTCTTCTGAAACAAAACAATACAGTGCTCAAGTTCCTTGTAAACTTGTGAAGAATGAGTATATTATTCGGTTGAAGTTACTACAAGACGAAATAGAGTCAAACCCTAAAATAAGTAACAATTATTGTGCAAATGCAATGCTTGATCCAGGCGAAGCTTTCTTGTAAAAAAACATATATCCTCGTCGTTCAAAAGCTATTTAATAAGAACAAGATATTATGAGAAAAATGCATTTTTTTAGCTGATATAAAAGAGTACTTGCACATGAACACGTATGTATATTTGTATTTAACACATTTTGAAGTGAGATTTTACTCCTCAGCGGCTGCCTTTTGCATTGATTTGGAGGAATCCTGGGTAGACTCAGACTCACCTTTTACATTTCTCCGTTTTTGTGTTTGAGTGATTGGTACAAAAAGTGTCTACCTGTTTGCTCTCTTGCTGCACTTTCCGAGTGGGATCTCTCTCTCGAAGAGGCGAGGTTGAAGAGCTCTTAATAATCGTCGCCTGCGCACATTACCCCTTATCACTTTTGAAGCCTTTCTTTTACCCCACTCCTTCATAACCAGAGTTTAGCTTTTCGCTCCTTATCTTTCCATTTAAATAGATCTTTTGACGGATGATGAACCCTTACTAAATATATATATACATGCCTATTACATGTATTTGTTTTCTAAAACACTCTTTTGTTTAGCTTTTCATTGACTGATTGCATAATGCATGGTTGATAGCGTCATCATGCCTCCTAATCATAATCCCCATCGGGGAGTGCTCTCTCTCTCTTCGTCTCTTTACGTTGTGTGTTTTTTTCGAAGTGGTGATATATCTAATGCGAAGCACATTATTCATCAACTGCACGAAAGCATTAACTCTTTCCTCGCAAGCTTGATCTATATTTAATATCATGTTAGCAGCACCAGACAGCACCTCAACTACGGTAGCATTTAAAGAGATTCCATTTACACATGATAGATGAATGAACCATTAGGGAAACCCATTTGAAGTTGATGCTCTCCACTCAAAACAATCGTTCTGTTTTAATCAGCTTTTGATTCATGTCTAAATCTGATACGTTCACTTAACAAAAAAGTTTTGAATTCTCGTCAATGTTTTTTTTGTTCGGAAAGAAAAAAAATGAGAGAATTTTCGTACATCTGAGAGGTAATTGTGACTATCCTTAAA
>JAQFZW010003190.1:0-13846 GCA_034687055.1 Heteromurus nitidus
TTCAACCGTGACCGTTTCGCCAAAACAACATTATTTTTAAGTAGCCGCTAGATTGCACGCATTTGCGTGCATCGGGTCACTAGTATATTATATTTCGCGTGGCATTTCTAGGAAGTTGGTCCTCAGTGGTTTTACCACCTTTCCAGCGAAATCGAATATCGTGATAACAAAACGTAAATTAGTTTAGCGCAGAACGGCCTCTGGGCACTGCCACTGGTGTGCATGAACACGGACAACCGAGGTAACGACAAATGACAACTTTAACATACTCCGTGGCACGCACGAAATTTTTCTGCACGCATTCATCTATTATTTTTTTCTCATGGTGCTGGTCTCCGGTGTTTTTTTGCAGATGTCTACGAGCAACGACAATAGACTACAGACTTACAGAGAGTGGTGGTGTTGCAGCAAAAGAGGAAACGAAAATGGAGGGCACCAGGTCAAATCAATCCCGAACACTCATTACTTCAATATTTCATGAAGGTATAAACCAAGGTTTCCTTTCGTGTTAACAGTACCTCTATTTATTTATTTATTTATTTTTCCCAGAGAGTCACAAAACGCTCCGCCATACATTCGTGTGTAAATATAACGATGGCGCAGAGAAAGTTCCCACATTGAAAATTGCTGTGTGCAAAGAGAAAGTGGTTTCTCCTTTTTGACTTATTTCTGGGCGTCCAATGTTTTATGCCTCCTGCTTCAATTATACTCAGATAAACAATACGCAATCGTGAAGTGAATTTAATGTTCACTATTAACCAAATACATGTAGTTAACTGCTCTTTGGTCAAGTGCACGTGTTTAGCTTGCAAATGTGCAATTTAAATGCGGCAGTGTTTTAAATGACCTTAATCTCGTGAGAATTTTATATATTTGCACTCTAGAGAAAATGTCATAATATTTATCTACCAACTTTAATCAAACTTCATAATCCCTAAGAAAGTAGTGGTTTCGCACTAAAGAGAAGTCAATCAACCATATTGTAGTTAGAGTTAACAATAAGCTCGTCAAAAGCAAGGCAAGCTGCCAACCTTGGGATTAATATCTTAAGCAAATCCATTTGGCGTTTGTGAAAGCAGATTTTGTCCGCTACTTTAGAATTACAAACTCTTTCAAATTACATTTTGTTTTACTTCCTTTCACAAGGCTTGCGTGGTTGTGGCTAATGTGTTTTAAAAGTTCGCTTTCATCCAAATGCAATTATCAGTTTTGGTTTTAGTGAAAATTGATAGCAAACGAGCACATCAAAAGGGTTTCGTCTATTTTCTAAGAAGAAAGTTTGTTACATAATATGCAGCTCGTTTTCACATGCACTTCATGTGGATTTCTGACCGTCCATTTTGTGATTTTGGGTCAAAAAGTATAATATATCGCAGTGATTCGAAATGCAGCACACATATTTGGTCATGATATGACATAACCACAATGAAATACACGTCTTCATATGCTTTGAAATGATAACCTTCGTGCAATATACTGGTTTTAAGTGTATAGTTAAATTTAACAAATGACATGAATATTCGGCGTCCATTAAGCTCCCAGCGTCAATGACAAAGTTTTTCTGGTTGCAGCAAGCGAAACTTCTGTAACAAGATTTACAATTATGCTGTGTCACTGATTGACATGATATGCATGTACTGTCTTGTCGCAGTAATTGTTTTAATGAAAGCCACCAGCAGTTCCCCATTACAGCCAAGCTGGTTTAAAAGGTTTCTATTTATAGGATTAGCTTAACTAGACATGCGGTTGCTACACGGTACGCTTTATGAGTACATTTTGACTGTCTGCATTGAATGAAACCTGGTACGCTGTAAATAATGGCTTGATTAGTGATTATTACCCATATTCAAATATGTAGGAAAAAAATCGTCACACTGTGAGCCATTATAAGTTACGTTACATGTTTTAAGCTGGAAAGGCGTTGTCCCAAATTTATTGATTTCTATATTTTCTCTCTTATTCGCCAAATGATATCATTGCCGCCATTGCTAGTTTGATGAGGGATATTTTTAAAATACCTGCCCAAAATGAACCGGCAAAGAAATGACGCTTTTCTCTTCGAAGTCGTTCGAAGTATTCACTTTTCACGTGAAGAGAACGAAATAAGAGCAGAGACTGGTTGTTGTCATTATGCTTTGCAGTGTGGCAGTGTGTGTGAAGCAAAGCCAGGGGAGCATCTCACGCTGACATTATCAGCGAGCGAAGAAGAGTTATGACGAGGACTCTATGAGAATACGAATAATAGGAAAGTGTGCCACACACACGCGGAGTATATGGAAAGAAGCAATCCAGGGATGAATATATATGTACACATTATGGAAGCCTTATTATTGCTACGAGAGTAGCTCTGAAGTTTTTTTTCAGGAAGGAAGTGAGCTTGATTACGGTAATATTGTGAGTAATGCTCTGCTCATGCTTGTGTGATCCGATCCCAACAGTAATCTACTATATGGAATCAGGTGTAGCCGACAATTTTTCATAGAATTAACTACTCCAACTTTCACTATCTCTTGTGACGACGAGCTGCCAGGATGTGTAATGTGTAGGATTTTCGTTCCATATGTCGCAGTTGGTTGTTCCCCACTCGTAATAATGGATGAGGTATTTGAACAATACTAGTGTTTGCACTAAAAACAATGGTCCAGATTTGTACGAGTTGTTAGAAGCTGTAACGTGAGCATATGCAAATATCCGGAAAACTTAGTCTGAGTGGAAACGGATGAAGGAATTCGTATAAGGATCAAAAAGAAGTGTGCCGGCAATGGAGAAATTATTTGTGCATGTATTGATTAGCCACATAAGGTTGTAAGCCTGCAGTGAAATGTGAAGCATTAAGTTTACTTTTTGGTGGAAACTGATGATCACCCCAAGCTCCCGCTGAAATTCTATAATATCATATTACACATGTTCGTCTTATGTAACATCATCGCCAAATCAACAAAATGCGTACTCAAAACCCTAATATTTGTACTTACTTGCTCCGATGACAAGAGTGTGATAAAGACGAAGTGAAACGCATTGAAATTTAATACAACCCATCTTCTTACGAATATGTACTACCACACTACTCATCTCTCCTTAATCCGTATTGACCCATCGCAAAGTAACTCGAAATGAAGTTTAACTCACGCCTATAATTACTTAGCCCAATAAAGTGGGGAAGGCATATATAAATAAAAGACGTGCCGGAGTAGGCATAAAATTGTTTGCACAAATTGCATGGAGCCATCATTAATGGAACTTCCCGTCTCCTTCCTGATTGTATTTAACGGTTCCTTGGCCGTCTGTTTTCCCGTTTGTTCTATGGAAAATGGAGCGGACGCAACTGACCATTGGAATTAGGAGAAAGCACACTTCTCTTCCCTTCACTCCCTTTTATCTTCACTGCTCACTGCGAGGAGATGGAGAAAGTAGAAAGATGAGAGAGAGAGAGAGAGTTAGAGGTAAACTCCTCGTATTTCTGCCAAACTACACGCCGATGACGACATATATGTACTTAAAAAATATTATGCACACAGTTCCTCCTCCTTGGCTCTTCCATCTTTCTCTTTCTCTCTCTCTCTGTTTTTCCCCAAGTAAGACCAAGAGCATATACACATGGATAAAAAATGCGTGAATCCATTCCACTTGGCTCTTCCATCGTATCAACTCTCTCTCGCAAGACGAGCTAAAATAAAAGTTTGTGCTGACTGTTTTTTTACTGGCACACATTCGATGTGGATGTGATATTCCATTTTCGTCGTAGTCTTTTATAACTTTTGCATTACTTGACTGCGATTAAATCTGGGAAGATTTTACATGTGATAAGTAGTTTGTTTGTGTGTCTATATGTGAGCTGTAGGGCGTGTTTGTACGTGGTTACTAGTTGGAGAAAGCTTTTCCCAAGTTCAAATCAGCTTTTAGTCTCAACTATCTTTCGAATGCTACTTTCGTGTGTGCACAGAGAGAGAGAGAGAGAGGAATGAGTGCGAGTAGTAGTGGTGGTGGTGTGGTGATGAGAGGGTGGAGGAAACCAAAGGAAAGGAATGAATATATGTTTTTTCGTATATATGTCCTCGTATCACTGCTTTTATAATATACTGTCAATGTAGTCCACCACGCCACAAATTGCTACGGCAGATACGGTTGTGCTCTATCGCCAATGGTGATACGGCATCCAGAGAACTACCTTGTGGAGATGCGGTTACATCATCTTTGCGTACATACATTCCGACTTTATACTCCGTACACATTCAAGGAAACGGACGTGTTCTGTATTTTTATGCTGAGCTAAGAACTTTCACTTCTCCCCGCGATGCTTGCGAGAGAATGCTGTTCATCACATTGCATGGACCGCATGTTAATGGGTCAAGACCTCACATAAACTTCAACATGATACAACATTATCAAATGCCCCTGATGTAAATTGCAAGGTAGAAAAACGTGTAGTCGCCGATATTTTTTTTACACTGACCACCAAATACATAGAGAGATAAATAGTGACCGCTTTATTAACTCCTTTTCCTCCACCAAAAAAAATAATGTTGAAATGCAGGGGTAGACCTCACGGCTTGAACTTTTAGACAGAATCATGCTGTTAAATACAAAACAGTTCTGAATTCACAATATTGATACATTTTTTAATCTATCCGGAAGCAACAAACCTTCGGGTGATCGGAGAGACCTCGGAGCGATATAAGTACTGGAAATAAGTATTTGGTAAGCTGAAGACATTTGTTTGGAGTGGTGTAAATAAACACAGTGCCAATTGTGTGAAATTCATTAGGGGAAATCCCATGAGGAAATGGACCGTTCCCAACACATACAGAAACTATGTCAAGAAACTGCACAAATTTGATATCGAAGTTATAAAAACAATTTGTAATTCTTCCAATGTTCCATGATCATATTTAAGCTTGTCATTTCCTCCCAATCAAGTCACCGTTGTTGTTCCTCGAGTCAGTATAATAGCTAACCAAAGTCGGGGTAACAAATGGCTTGGATTTGAGCAGAAGTTGCCATAACAGGAGTACACATTTCCATTAACGGTCAAAGATTTTTTGGGCAGTTTTGTATTATCTTTTTTTCGCTGAGTTGGCGGCGTGTGCTAACTATAAGAAAGTTGGGAGAATAATAAGTCGGTCGGGGTAGCATCGCAACCTGGAGAATGAAGAAGAAAGCGAGAGTGGTGAAAGGTGTAAGGATTTATGAACAGCTCGATGTTATTTTCCTTTTGTGCAGCACGAGAATCTGGTATTCCTTGCCAACCTCTTTTGGCATTGTTCAAAGAAACGCTGTGCCCAGCATTTCGTCGAACGTTTCACCAACTTGATTGCTACTCTTACATATGGTTGACGTTCAGATTCTCTGAACTTCAGTTCAGGGTGACTGTACAGAGAGTGCTTGTGAAGCTGGATGTATGCAGTAATAGGAAAGGAGGATTCTGCAGGGAGTTGATACGGAGAGCAAAATGAAAAATACATGACAATGCACAGATTATTCCTTCATTTCTTAAGGAGCAATCTCTCTCTCCCCTTTTCACCACGAACATTCTTATGCATCATGTATGAAATGAGTAATATTGAAAATGAAAAGACGCGCTACTATAGACCAGACACACAGAAACGAAATCGGTAAGCCACTGTGACTGATCAAATCTGATAAACCTTGCTCTCTACGTGTGTGAAACCATATAGAATTTAAATAATATAATACCACGATTACTACACTTACAGCACATACGGCAGAATAGGTAACCTGGCCATTTCACGTGGATTTTCAGTTCCTGGGCTGGGTCCAGGATTTTTCACATGTTCCGTATACATCTAGCCACCTTTTGGGAAACTCATTGGAAATCGGAATCGTGAAAAAATCTGAAATCCCAAGACACAATATTATATGTAACGTACGTAAGATATAAAGATATATTTTCCCTGAGAAATGCATGTATCCATTCCGTTCAAAAATTGAAGTTCATATGACGTGGATTCTACACGTTTCGTCTTTCGTCGAGTAAAAATTTCACGAATAATACATGCCTTCGCCTAAAATGGAAAGATCTTGAGCTGAAATCGGTAAATATGTCAAAGAAAATATTCGAATTTTGACCCTTTTTCGAGCACAAAATTTAAAAAAAAATTGAACCTGAAAGTGAAATGCTGGAACTCCTTTATAATTGTTATGCGATACGAGTCAATAGATATGTACAATTAAATTTTTGGGCAGATTTCGCTCCATGATAAGACAAGATGAAAATTATTATATAGTGTTGATCAGCTATTTGTAACGGACAACAACGCTCATTATGAAACACAAGTTATTTAACGCAACGCAGACATTGTTCCCTTCCTTTTCGTAAGATTCAAATGTCAGTTTACGCTGCTCCACTCATGGTGCTATTTATACATACGCTACCATCAAAAGTGATTAATGAATTTTGCGTCAGAAATGGGGTATTTTAACGGTAAGTCGTTTGTAATTTGTGACAAAAACGGCTTATAATATGAAAAACAACTTCACTTCCGGTATTACATCGACTAGAAGAAACGACGACAAAGAGATGTATTTTTTTGGCATGGTGATACTTTCCCACCCATACATAAATACATAGTTTATCTTGTTCCGCAAACAGAAATGATAAAAACAACGTTGCATTATATTTTTACGAACTTCCGAATCTTAATAAATCATACTTTCCTAAATCCACGACTGTAAAAAAATTCACAACCGTTTCCAAGTTTCATTTTATGTTTCATTTTGTGTGTTGTTGCCCATTTATTTTTTTAGGTATTAACTTTTTTGTCAATTGTCCCATTAATGAATGTAGATATAGCCAAAAAAAATTAATCCCACTCGCATTTACATCCAGAGGAAGTGGACGCAGATGTAGCAACCGGAAAGGAATATTTTATTTAAAATTCACAGATAAGAAGCAATGTGACAAGCATGGGGGAGATGCACGAAGTTGTTTTTTTGCGTTAAAAATGTGAATCGGATTTAACATGCTTCCTGACTAATCCAGCTGAATATGATTAATCTTTGACGATTGAGTAAGCACATTCGCATGCGGCATTTTGCAAGATTCCGAAACTAATTATTTTCGTGTCGCAGTTGAAACAGTTCGTATCCCTCATGCAGTTATAGATACTTTGAATATAACGCAAGCCATATTGTATGAAACAACGTCTTTTGTTGCGTAAATAACATGAGCGAATGAATGAATGAATGTCATACATGCATTGCATAGCAGTCTCGCCACAATTTACATTTTGATTTGATGTGATGGAAAGTTGAACTGCTAGGCGAAGTGGAAACCACATCACAAGTCACAAAAAAATTGTAAGCCACATCAACCTCAAAATATCAAATTTAGCCCAGGACTAACCAAATCCAAATCTAACCTTGACTTTGTGTAGCCCTTCCACCAAAAACTGATATAAAGCTTCCATGAGCGATTTGCAGTTTTGAGGAATTCCATTATTAAAACGTGAATCAAAGGTGACACTTTCGGAAAAAGTCCCTCTGTAGCAATATGCGAGTGTCGAGAATCCACTAACCCGCTGAACCATATTTGTTATAAAAAGGTGTATATTGCTGAGCCTATGGTGAGGTGAAGAATATTTTATGCTTTCAGAATATTTGAAGCGGATGGCATGTTAGGAAGGTATAGCTTCCTTGAATAGACGCGTCACATCTTTTGTCAATTAAATGCTACCACATTCACGGTTTCCTAATTTACATGGCAGGTTGACGATTGAGGCCTTGGCCTTGGTAAATATTTATCATGTGTTTTGAAAGCGGAAAGGTTGTCCATGAAACGTTGTTGCTCTCTCGAAGACTTTTGAGGCCAAGCATTGAGGTGAGAGCATTTGAAGTATTATTGAGGTCTGGAGAAAAGGCACGAAGCAATCTTACTCAAAGTCATCGCCAACATTTCACGATGACATATCTCCTTTTTGCCAAGTCTAAAATCTCTTTTGAAATGGCATAAATTTAATGAATCAGGTGTCCCTGTTTCCATCTCAATTGATTTAAAATCATCATGCTTTCAGCCAATCCATTGTTTGGTGGAAAGGCTCGAGCACATTATCATATTTACAATCTCCGGTAGAGAATGAGAGCCGATAAAAAGATTCCCAGAGTAGAAAACATCATTTCAGAGAGAGTGAAAGGGAGAGAGAGAGAGAGAGAGAGAAAAAGAAAGCTATTCCAACTGTCTTATTAATTTTTTTTCAGGAATCCAGAGCTTCAATGTGGATTTCAATTGCGTAGAATGAAAAAGCGATGCGAAGCAGAGAATTGGAGCCCTTTTAGCAGCAGGCTACTACTACTACTCGAAATAGACACTAGTAAAAAGTGTCGGGAAAGTTGAATAGGAATGGTAGTGGTGGGGGAAGTGTAGTCAGACGGAATGGAAAGTGAATGGAGTCAAAAAGGTAGGAGAGAATAGTTATGATAATACCGTGCAGCATGAACTAAAGTAGGGTTCGTAAGAACTGAGAACCATATGACTTCTTTTTTTCTCCTCTCTTCTTCTTCGCTTTCTCCCGAAAGCTAAAATGATGAAGGTAAGTGGACCTCGTTTTTGTTGTGCCTATATCTTGTATAATACATGGCCACACTGGCATGGTGGTGGTGGTGCCTCAGAAGAGCATGCAAAAAGGAATATTATTTCACTTTGCCTCCTGCCACCAGCTCATTGTGGCACATAGTATTAAAATGTAATGGCTGCACTGTCAGTAGCGCAAGTACGTATCGCTCTCTCTCTCTCTTGCTGCTGCCGTGATGCGAAGAAAGTAGGAGAAAGAGAGAGCGAGTACGTACACTGGCACATCCGTTAATGGACGACCAGTGAGGCAGTATTGGCATACACATTTATTTCTTCTCTTTTCGCAAACTTGATAACTTGGAAGACTCGTCGTACAACTGAAGAATGTGGAGAGAGAAAGAGAAAGCATACAAACTATCCGGAGAAAGGTTTTTTTATCCGTGAGGGAGAGAAAGAGTACACACTAACAAGGAAAGGGAAAAGCTGGGACAAGAAGTTTTCGTTGCTCAAGCTGGCACAACTTCCATATATTTTGCTCTGCTGCTCCTCTCTCTCTCTCTCTCTCTCGCTTTCTCTCTCCACCATATCCTCTAAGCACGGGCATATTTACAAACGGCAGCACATGAAAGAGCATAAGGACGTGTGGAAGAATGACGCAAGTGCGCCGAGTAAGGAGCCGAACCAACCACCAGTCTGCCTTCCGCAGTGTGCAAATCTTGGCACTACAGAATCCTTTAACAGTGACTGCAGACAATGCGCTCTCAGACCATTTCCAGCGAGTGACAAAGAAACAGCCACTGTTCGTATGTATTTGAAACTGTTGTTGTTTTAAGCGTTGTGCTCCACTCTCTCCGCAACTCTCCAGCACGTATATATATGCTATATACATTTTTGTAAGGAATTCCACACGAACTGCTGCCCTCAATACTCAACTTGTGCGCTTCGATCATATATAGTTCTACGCTCTAATACTAAGATCCTTTCGTTTTTTTAAATATGCCTGTTTTCACCGAGTGAAATGAGAGAAACTCGAGTTAAGTTAAAAATTATAGATTTGTGCCGCGTCCATCAATAGACAATTTTTAGTTGGTCGACACAATGGCCTCATCAGTTTGGTTGCGCTGCTCCTTTTTCGTTAGTTAGTCCAACTTAACAAACACTTCTTCAACTCCGATTCTTCTTCATCGACAAAGAAATGGTCCAAGGTTCCTCCCAGTTTTCCAGATCACTTTCTCGGGAATTTTTCTTCTTTTCCAGGTGAACGAAACGAAACAGGAAGCTGCATGTCTAGACTCTATACAAGTTACTTGTGACAGGAACGAGATCGAAGATAGTCTCCGAGATGAAATAAGGTCACCTGATTTCTTCCCTATATTTCAGGGTGTTTCCTCCTCTAGACTTTGGTGTGAAATTTTCCTCAAGTGATGGCAAAGTGAAAATGGTGTAGGCTTATTCAAGCCTAAAAAGTCGCTCCCAAATGTCATCTTCCCCAAGTAGAACAGGATTTTTTGCCAAATATGTCTCTTCTGAATTAATGTGTTTTGCGGACAGAGAGTCATGATCTCTTCGTAAAACTTGAGCAGCCTCGCCTTCTCGCATGTTTTGATAATGTGTTTTCCCCCAACTTCACCGTCGCGACGCTTTCACTTCTCGTGAACATCATCACGAGAATCCCATTCGTTCGCAATAACCAAAAAAAATATGTTGTAGCTGCTGGAAGAAAGAATCAATCGGAGAGGAAAATAGAAGAAAGAAAATCAACACGAGGAGAGTGTCTTGTTAGTGCTAAACTACTCAGCCACACGATCCTACCATCTTGAGTAATCAAGAATGGTTCTCTTCGTGTACATTACGTTACTGTTCGTCCTTGTGCTCAAATTTAGCCCGTCGGGAGTGTAAGTATATATTTTCTCTCTAATTTCCTTCATCTTTCGAAAATCCTTCACAGTTTCCCAATGTTTAGATAACGATTAGATAAGTCAATACACGAAAAGACACAAGAAATCGCGGTATATACTAAATGGTTGTTATGTAATGTGCATTATTAACCTGTTCGGGAGATTCGGTGCTATATTTTCACTCTAATTTTCAGTTCAACTTTAAGCGTCTGAGATAACCTCCAACCGAGAATAACGCGAATTTTCCCCCAAATAATGCATTCATGCGAAATTGGCATATATTTCATGAATCATGAATTCCAGGAGGAGGAGGAGGAGGAGGAGGTACAAACGTTGTTTTGTGTTAAAATTGCACTAAAAAGTTGTATAAATGAGAGCAAAACGGAACACGTATTGTTATTAAATGGACAAGAAACACATGAAGCATGAAATTTATCACGAAAGATCATCAAAGGGATAGTGTTCGGTTTAATTTCCCTTTGTGCCTGTTATAAACTGTATACGTGTAGCATCTGAAAAGTAGAAACACGTTCGAGGTATGATCAGCTGCACAAATTTATTTAAAATTACATGCTCAATTACCAAGTCAAGAAGAACGAACTGAAGGATTTCATATTTTTTTGCTTACATGACGGTTCTCCAATTGTTTTAGGATTTGTGAATATCACCGCGGCTTTTTTCTGCCGAAAACAGCAAAAAATACTTCACTTTCATTCGTTTATTGCATGTGCTCCAAAGGACATATATCGAGTATATTGAGACATAATTCTGTAGCGAAAAAAATTAAGTCAGACCCCTAAAAAGTCAATGATGGGGAGACGGGCATGCAGCACACCACCACCACCAAAAAATACAGTCATGTATGTATACAATTATGAAAGAGGAGAAAGCAGAAAGTGGGGAAAAAAGTGAGAATGCATGCACACTAAAATTCTACACGTCTCTGCTTTTGTCGCATAGAGCACTTACCTGATTTTCCATACTAATTTCCAGCATAAAAAATCGTGTGTGTATGTTATGTTTCAGAGAGAGAGAGAGCAGAAAAAAGTGTAATGCATATGCATATACTATTTTTTGGCGTGAATTTACTGTACTCTTTAACAGAGGAGTGCTGTCGGAGAAAAAAGAGAAAATGACATGTTTATGAGTTCCATGCTTGGATTGGGGTCAAGCACGTACAAATTATCCATTACAAGGGATCAACTATATAACACATTTTATTAGTAAACCAAAGCACACATTTTCGTGAATACGCCAACACTGTTATTATTTCGCTGAACCTTTTATTCACCACAGGTCCCCCTCCTACCGACATGAATGAATGCATGCAAGCTCTATATTATGGAAGCTTCACAATATTTCCTTTATCCAGTTTGCTTATTTTTTTTCCCCGACGAAACATGCTGCATGTAACGCATGCCCTACCTGTCAGTTCATTTTAATTAAATATTATATTCGTGCATTACTCTTTTTCGCTCTCGCTCTGATCGAAGTGCACGCCGCACGGAATTTACATCGACAGGTTATTATATTCATGTAGCTTATCTATTTATGTGTCCACATTGTCAACAGTTGAGCGCGGAGTATTTATTCAGGGGGAAATGTACGATTTATGCAATATTAAGCTTTGTGTCGAGAGGCCAGACAAAATTCAAAAAAAAAACTGTCAAGGCAAAGTACATTTTCCCCCTTGTCAATATTTCGTCCTTTTGTTAGGCTAGCCATTTGTAAATGTTTTCAATAGATACGAATTTTGTTTGACTTAAAATTGGGAATTCCACTTTGAATAAAAATGTGCCATACGTAAAGAAACAAACTGCGTAGTCGAATACACCAGGTCATGGTAAGTGGGCAGATTACTTGGTCAAAATATATTATTGTACAATTGTAAAACAGCATTGGTATTGGTATACACACACGTATGCAATTTTTTTCGACCGAAATTCAGGCCCACAACGAGCACGTATTCTGCCCCAACGTCGATTTATTTATTTTTCACAAATTCTGTTTTCAAGTGGATTTTTATCCGACACGTCTTCGTCCAAGGCGACTCTCTGTCCAACAATTTTTGGAAATGTGTGTAGGTGTCTCAAAACTCCTTGAAACTCATGCTGGTTCTGGCTCTGTAGCTTTTATATGACTCCAAACTATTTTCAAATTCGGTGTTCAAACTACAACAAGCCCTTTGATGTTCTTCTATGAAATCTCAATTACGCTGGTGTAAGTAAATACATTTTTGTTTTCAAAAAGTTACATTGGTACAACAGTCAACGTTCGTTGTAAAACAATATTATGTACTCCAACTGATGAAACTCCGATATTAAAGGAAATTTTCCAAGTTGACAACATTTTTATCATAAAATCTTACCTTTTGCACACACAATTCCTCCATGTGACTTCATATAGCTACTTTTAGTATTTCCCCGTCAGTTTGTTAAATTGGTTTGGAAGCAGTTTGATCGCTTCGCTTTTATATTCGAGTATGTATCAGGTTCCACAATGGTTCACAAATAGGAAATTTATGAATCCATTTTACCTCGTCGAAATCAAAATACTTACCACACAAAACTTTCTCTCTCCTGTAAACATACGGGGAAACGAGGAGGATTGGGTAAACTACAAGGAAAAAACAAAGCTTTTTTGTCAACCACGAACTACCAAGTGGTGGCATGGATTTCATGTGCTGTAGTGGGAGCTCTGTTCTCGTTTGCTCGCAACTCTCTACTTTCTCTCCTCTTGTGAGTGTCTTATTTCCTAAAAAAAAACAAATTCTATTTCTCTCCGTGAGTTTACTCCTATTAATTCCGTTATATAGTTTCAGTTTTCAGTTTGTGTTCCCCACCTCCCAGGATAATCCTTAAACACGCTCTCACGGAAAATATATACAACAAACATTTTCATCCTCTGCTTACTTGTATCAATGCATGTATGACTACGGGAATATTTGTGCAATATTTCCATGGAACGCCTCCTTCAATATCAGAGAGGAGAAGGAGGCGCACACACCCGTGAAAAGTAGATATATAGACGCGGTTGTATGTTCGACACATGCAATACAACCGCAAAATGATGCAATGAAAATATGTGAGCGGTTGACAGTGTACAAAAGAAAACCTCTGGAGGAACACGTTGCATTGATCGTAGGTCGGAGAGAACGGGAAAACAAGGTATCTTCGAAGAACTTTTGATGACTGCACCTACGCAGAAAAAAAACGACCCAGTTCAAAAGAAAGGAAAGAGCTCAGTTCAATAAAGTGGAAGATCAAATCAAATAATTTGGTAGACTCTGTCTGAATCCTCCGTACGCATAAATAAAACTCGCGGGAGCGGAGTGAAATGACAAAATAGCGAGCATGAAAGGGTACATAGATGTGAAATGGAACACTTTTTGTATCCTATTTATTAGGAAGGAAAAAAAGGC
>JAQFZW010003191.1:0-13841 GCA_034687055.1 Heteromurus nitidus
TCTCTCTCTCTCCTCCTGACATTGTTAACTCAGCTGGACTTTTGTGGGAAAACAACATGTTTTACCATATTATTAATCGACGAGTGAGCAAAGGCGAAGAAAAGAATGGGTGATGGGATGTGCATATTGAATGAACCTATCTGCCTCCGCCATGGTCATCAAGTCAAAAGGGCAAGAGTTGTGAGTAGCCTCTAGTTAACACTCTCTGGCCTGAACTGACGGCGCATAGTCTTCCTCTAACTAATGGTAGCTTTGACCATAAACTTAATATCAATTTTTAATTTTTAACTACGTGATATCATTATAATTAGTAGACGGAGCTTACTCAACTTGTTTCAATTATTAATTTTATTTGCTGATATTTTTTCCAATTTTTTCCATGTCTCTTTGCATAGGGATACATATATGGGCGGCTGTTTTTAGTGCCATCGTTGGTGGCTTTTTCCTTCTTATCAGACAGGGTTATTGCATTATAATGGAAAATGGCAAACGAGATGATCACAGCGAGAGGTTCAAGAAATAAGGATGAAATAATAAATGACTTGCGCTTTTTTATCGTAATTTATTAAGATGCTTTTGATGCTCAAGATGATTTTGATGATGTAACAACTACGCACTATGGTCCAGTATATATATGATGTTTTATAAAAGACATCGTTTATATTGATTGAGTAAATGGCGAGTTGCCCTTTTCTTTTACTCTATTAAAAATTGATGTTGAAAATAGCCGAGACATTTTAGTGAAATTTGATGGACAAAACTGCTAAAAAAATACGACGATTTTGGTTTTGGAGTGACCAGTTTTAATATTCAAAAACAAGACAAGTGGAGCATCATCCTCAACCAAACAAGTACATAATTTTTCGTGAGACAAGTCAACCCAAAGAGAACCATGCTTGTTCATAAAGTATTCACAAGCTTACGCATGCAATCATCATGCCCATGCTCACAGGAAAAAATTATACCGTCAAACAATCCAAATACTTAACAAGTCCTTTTTCGTTTTCCTCTCTCTCTCTCTCTCGTCTTCGTGAACTGAAAAGCGAGACATCAACAATGCTCCTACTCTCGTATTTATTCCTGTGGCTGATGTTTGTTGACTTTAATTGCACCCTATTAGACTGTGTATAGTTTGCCATTTATGGAAAATAATGATGCTAAAATCATAGGCAAAAAATTAAAAAAAGAGAATGGAGGATATAAAACGGCGAAAGGAGTATGATGACAGAGGAGAGAAAATCTTCGAGTCAGTGGTTTGCTGCTGCTGTGCTCAAGAAGGACCAGGACTCAAGAAAAAGGAATTACCACACACCGCAGCAGCAGTTCTTTTTTGATGGTGGTGCGGCACCAGAGGCGAAATTTTTTCGTCCTGTATACTTAAGACTTTAAAGACGTAAAAAAAGGTGAGGAATGATGCTTATTAGCGGGATTTTATGATGATGATGACGTGCCTTTATTCATTCATGCGAAATTTTTTTCTCGAAAGGAAGTCCCTTAACTTGGATATATTAAGTAAGTAAGTAAGTAAGTAAGAAAAGGGGGAAGTTGTTGAAAGAAGGGTAATAATTTTTTCATTTTTATATTCATAAATTTCACTTACCGCGACAGCGTAGAGCGCTTGGTGTTCCGCTGCTGCGGCAGTGGCCGCAGCCAGATATGCAAGTTGGTCTGGTGAATACGGGGCATTGGGGTTGGATGGATTAGGTGGATAGACCAAAGATGGGACTGTCGATGCCAATCTCTGATAATTGAGTAGACCTGCAGAAGAAGGAGATTTTCCACATGAACACAACAACTGGCGGCATGAGGGGCAGCCGCCTGTTGGACTTGCTGGTGAGCCACCGCGACCAGCTGGGGAAGGTGGTGTTCCAGACGAGCCACCTCCATCCTCACTCTTTTCACTGCTTCCACCACCCTGCAAATATATATAAAATATATAATTTTATGCATATTTATAATTACAGTTTTTCTTAAGCTTGGTCTTCTTAAAAAAAGTTCATATGAGAGAAAAATGAACACATTTCGGAGTCCAGAGTCAAGATAGTCATGATGCTAATAGTAATTATTAGTGTATGAAAGTTGAAACATTAATGTTTGTAATAAAGAAGGCTACCGCACCTCCGGTGTCAGTTGCATTTCATTCCAGCTAATTACTACCTGTCCATAGCATCAACTTTTAATATCCCGGTAGCCAGCGAAAAAAAGAGTATCTCTCTCTCTCTCCAACCTGTACCACCAGTGCCACTATATATTTTCATTTTTTCTCCCAAGAAATACCAAATCAACTGGTTTTTTTTGTCTGAAGTATGATAAACACTAATCTCTATTAAACTGACCTGTACGAAATCCCATTTTTAATCATTATAAAATGTTGAGGTATTAAGCCATTCCTCAAGCTCAGTTTGAAATAAAAAATTTCAGCTTTTTAACATTTTTCCTCATTCTCAGCTTCATTTTTCTTGTTCAACACCGAGTACCTTTTGATTAGTTACAAAATGCTGAACATATATGAGATGTGTCTCTAGAGGATATGTCCAATATTCTCTTCGTCGGATGTGTTGTGTACTTGATATTTTTTCTAAACTCTTTGACATGTGCACCATTAAATGAGCAATTACTCGCAAATTTTTTAAATAATAACTCACTTGACCGGTATTAACGTTACATGGATCACAACACCACCAAAGTCAGAGGAAAATATGAGAAACAAATAAGCATTCGAACGAGGAGTCTTGCTGTGAGCTTTTCCAACTGCATTTATTTTTCAGAAGGTGGAAACAACTTTTCTACATTTTTTTCAACCAGCTTCACAGCTTCTGTGTCTGATGATGATCGTATGTCGTATCACAATACTAATCTAGTGGTCAGTTATAAGCTCCTCTATTATCGTCTCACGGAGATCGCCTTATCTATCTCTCAAATCTCTCTCGTGCTCTTCCTCTACTTCCTCTCTTTTTTACATAAAGTCTTGTTTATTACAAAAGCTTTTTTTCTACCAAGCCAAAAATAATTCCGTTCCGAATCCCAATTTGAGATTCATTTTGCGAAAGAAAAAAAACAACGTGTAATAATAACGTCGTGAAACACTGGGAGGCTCAAAAACATTATAGAAGAGTTTCATTTCTTAATTTAAAATTATATGGATTATGGAGGATTAAATTAGTTACCGGATCATCACATGAATCCTAATCAGCTTAACGAGAAAAGGAATGAGCTTATTGAAAATTTTCTTCTTTCAATCTTTTTCTCTCTCACCCTCTCTCTTAAATCCACTTTCAATCCAGGTGGCCAAAGAATTGCCAACCAAACCACTATTTGCTCGAGATGATGAACTAATCCCTATCCTGTTTTATCTCTCCCCTAGTATTTTTTATGGATCTTAATGTAACAATTACTGACGAAAAGTTGATGTTTTTCCTCAGCTTTGGATGGTGTGTGAAGTTTGCTAATTTTTTCTTTCTTTCATTCTTTCGTTTACTCAACATTCACTTCTCCAAATTCTCTGACCAGCGGCATAGGAGAAGAAGAGGATCATATCAGAAGCAGCCGCCCTTCCAAATAATACTTTTCCTACGACAGAGAGGAAACTCGAGGGAGTAATGGTTAAAGGTTATACCGGTTTTATGTGTTCATGCAACACCAGATGCGACGAGTGGAAGAGCCAGAGCGAGTATTATTTAGACATAATATTCATTTGCTTTATGGTGCATATGATGTTTTTATTGCTATTTTTTTCTTCTTCAGATAATAATATTATATATGTGTGTGCGCTTAAGACTTAAATAGTGGGAGAGTGGGTCGCGCGTGGTCTTCTTGTGCATAAAAAAGTGATATTATAGGTATCATATTTTTTCAGACAGTATGTGAGCAACCTTGTCTCCACTTCTCATCAAAAAAATTATTGTTTCATATTTTTTCAAGAATCTTTTTTTCTGCTTAACATTGTTTTACTCTAATCTTCTCCTTTACTCTTGTTATACAAATACATCTATTATGTTTCTATAAATTACAAGACTGCTCTTTTCCTCCTTCAAAAAATAAAATCAACATTGCAACTCTATCCCTGCTGAGTTATACACATGTTATAGTTTATGATAAGGAATCGCCGTTAATTTTTCAAAGGAATCCATCATAAACTGATAACAGCAACTACAAAAGAATAAAATGATGGTAATGTGATTGCCAGCAATAAAACTTCATTCGAGAAGAGGAAGAAAAAATATATGAAAAAAATGTATTTCATATTCTCTCATTTTTTATGATACCTTGTCATTCAGGAATGTGTGGATTTTTTTTGGCTTAATTCATATGAAAATGATACTTTGATATTAAAAATATGTTCAAATTTTCATATACATTTATGAAAATCCTTGTACTAACATTAGCGTGCTAAATTAATGACCTTTTGTGCAATTATATGATGAATTACAATTTACAATTTGGCGAAGGATGCTAAGATATCAAAGGACTGTTTATGTATGAATTATATGCATACGTATTTTGGTGCACTCATCATTTTTATGATTTTGTGAAGTTTATTTCGAAAATGTGAAGGTAAAATTGTAATCGGTATGTGTGTGCACTATCTGATTATTGCAAATGAGTGGATATGTGCATACAAATTTCAAAGAAGTTCATACATATTTTTTACTTCATCTCAGCAGCTTGTGAGGTTTTAGGTTTTAGTGCGTTTTATGTCTTTTCATGAATGGCCTTTATAAATACACAGAAGATCAATCAAAGCGAGAGACGCACAAAATATATCTCTCTGCTGCGTAAGACCATATATACGCTCTTATCTGAGAATGCAATCTGCGGCAGAATTTTTTTTTAGTAGAGAGAATGGAAGCTGAATCTTCAAAGCTTACAATCATTTACGACTTTTTGATTCACGTGATTTATAAGGAATAGTTGGTGCAATCTGCGGACAAACCTGGTAACAAATCTGTTCGTAAACGTTATACTTTCCTTCACGTTTTCGAAAGTAAACTCTCATAAAATATATGGGATCTCATCATCTGGCGTATGATCCCATTCCACACATAAAACGGCTACTTCTTTCGAAGTTACTTAAGCGAAGAAGAGGGAAAAGAGAAAAAATATGTAAAATATTTATTTTCAGATTTTCCCTATCTTTTTAGCAACAAATTTAATAGCTCATGATTTATGGATGACATAAACTATCTCCCGGTATATTAGAAAGCAATATATCTCATAGATTCTGCTGACTACCGTAACATTTTTTTTCCAAATATGCACTAAAAATGATATCGGGTCCATATATATAAATGCGCTCATATAGATACTTATGGGTATTATAGACTTAATAACTCTCCACATACGTTCATCTTGGATTCCTCCGAGAAATGATGCACGGTTTCTGAACGGTTGTTGGTGGTGTTAGCTTGTGCACTCCTCCTTGGTCAATGATCCCAATCCCACACTACCGCACATACACAAAACACTTTTTTACAATATCAAAAAAAATCCGGATACAGTCAAGTGCTTCCCTATTTTTCTCCAGAGTTCGTTCGTACAATACGTTATTTTTTCCTTCTTTTGTGACTGAACTGAACCGAAGTATATATATATCTGCAATATGGTTTAGACGGAATCAAAAGTTTGGAATCTTTATAGTGGAAAAAAACTAGTTGACGATGATGCTTTATAGCTGCTGTCGTACAGAGTTGTACAATGTATATATCTTCTTTTATAGAAAATCCTTTTATTGCTTTCCGTCTATCGTTGTCGTCGTGTAGCTTCCTTCCTTCCGTTCATGTGTGGTCCTTTTCGTATCGCTGTGAGATTTTCGACGAGTCTCTCGGTTCAGCGTGGAAGCGAACATTATTGTAGAGAAGAGATGATGTAGGTACGTGTTTCACGCGTATTGTACGTAGCCCTTGTGTGGTTTTCCGTATATTGTGCTGCTTCGTAACTACTACGTGTGTCCTCCACTTCACTCTTCCCACACCAAGTTTTAAGGAAACACACACGTGAGGAAAAAAAATGAATGTACTTTTTCGCAAGATTTTTTCCCTGTCTTTTGCTTCCGTGATTTTCACTCAACACTTGTGCGTTTTGCACTAAGGAATACACTCGACGAGGAAAAAATAAATATTATTTTTCACAAAAAAAAGAAGAGAAGATAAATTCTTATTCAGGTTTGGTTGTGATTGCCCCAAAAATATCCAACAAAATTCAGAGAATGTTTTTAGGAATATATAGGATCGTGTGCCTTCCTTTTTTGATCTCGCGAGTGTGATAAGGGTTATTTGTTGATTTAAAATTATGATCGAGTTCAGTTCACAAAGCAAATTTTAATCACTTTTTACACATTGCACACTACCGGCTGAGAGATAACGATTCATTCATATAATCTGTGGCTGCAGGCTGCCTAAATGTAATGAGCGCCTATGGGCACAAACAAAACCAGCAGAACTACAAGTTTCCCAACCTTTTTTTCTCCTTCTCGCCGCAGTCAAGTTCAACAAAAATAGTGCAAGTGATCAGAAGAAGATAATCAGTTTGACTGTGGGTGTAAATAACAAGTGTGTTCACAAAACAGCAACAACAAAAAATTTATTCGCAAACACAAACAGCGCAAATGCACACTTCCCGAGCTTGTTTGTATCAATTTTTGTTATCTAAATTCTCTCTTGCATGAACTATGGGCTTTTGTTGTGCAAAAATATATCAGATCAATCAGATTAGGAGAATTATTGTTCATCACTTTTGTCTAACTCTGATAATTTTTTCGAATGTGTTCATTCATTTTTTAAGTCACTTCCCATTTCATTCACTTCTTTTTTTTGCCAAAGGGCTTTACGATGATAGGCAAAATGATTAACGTTAAATCAAGTCTTAGAATTTTCAAAATGTGCTTAAACAATTCACTTTAAACGCTGTATTTGGGAAAAGGGGGAATAGCTGTCAGCTCTAACACAACACTTTTTTATCCCTATAAGGTCAACCAATACAGCATCACAAGATGATTATGGTGGATTAATGCGGAGGTGGAATCCAGTCACGCCTGCTGTCTTCACTTGTGAAAAAGTGAGATGAAAAATCGAGAGAGAAATGTATTCAAAATCCAACCAAGAAAATATTCCTCACTTGCAACTTTTGCGCACAAAAAAATTGTTTGGCTGATTTTTTCCCCTGATATTTATTCAACTTGACACAACTTCGTCGCAATTGGTAAAAAATCAGTAATAATCAATAAGTGCGAGAAGATGAGATGATTGAGTTGTGTGCTCACACAAGTTACACATGTTCAACTCCAAGATTTGCTCTCTCTCCCAGCCTCCTTCACTTCGTTGGTGATCTGCCCCGTAGCAAAAAGGTGATTGAAACAGGAGCACAGCAGCAGGTGTTAGGGAAGAAAAATGTTTGGTGACGAAGATCCTCTCTTTTTTTATTATATATTTTTTTTTCAACCTCACTTCTTCTTCTCTCCGACTACGAAGACGAAGTCATCGACGACGGCAAAGACGACTGTGTGATGGTGGTGATGTTGATGATGATGACTATGACTCCGATGTTGATAATGATAATGACTATGTTCGTCTATATGCAGAGTTGTGTTCTCTATACATGACTTCTCTAACCACAGTAAAATACATGAGCAAAAAAAAACTTTGTCTCTTCGTTCTCACTCCGTCTTCATCTTGTTTTTTCTTCTTCTTCTTTTCCTGATGATCTTTCGCGAGATGCTACCACCACACACGAGCGAAGGGCTTCTATATCAAAAACAACGTTTTTTCACACAAGACATTCGTTCCGTTTTCCCTCTATCTTCGTTCTCTTCCGACTGACTCTTCGTGTATAACTGGTGGAAGAGTAGTAGTATTAGTGGAAGGTGTAAAAAAAACTGAGCGATCGAGATGATGATGATACAAGAATGATATTACATTTTACTTATTACACAGCGGTTAGCAGTTAGCACTTTACTCTTCTTCTCCTACTATTTTTTTCCTAAACCATTACTCAACACAGAAAAACGGACTCTGTTTTCCCCTGTATCGCTTTGGCAAAACGAGGAGCGAGAGTAGGGAAAAAACGTGTGTGTGAGGAGAGATGTGATGATTTGTGTTATATGGGAGTATAATATATTTTTGGTTGGTTGGGAGCTTGAGTATGTTGTGTGCTCTCTGCTTGCTCCTCTGTGTTCCTCTACTTGTTCAACGTTATGTTACTACGTGTGTAGTAGTAATAGTAGTGGTTGTGTAGTTAGTAAAGTCGCGGAGCAGCAGTAGTCGAAGTGAAGTTTTTCAGTTGAGACAGCTTGTTTTATTAAGTGTTAGCTACTCTGAGAGAGGTGTTGCTCTTCGACTTGGTACAACACATTGATATGATGATGATGATGACGATGATGCCCCTTCTCTCTCTCTCTCTCTAGCTCAAACTGAAAGCCGTGTGCGATTGAGGAGAGCGTGTGTTGTATATAAGTTGGTTGTTGTCGAACGAAAATGCTTCTGCTTGTTGTTTGTTTGTTGTGATGTTAAGCTATGTTCTGTTGTGGCTTCTCGTTCTACACGCCACATTAAAAGTATCCTCTATGCTTTTCGCGTAACAAATATGAGGAAAAAACGTTAACTTGTGTACAGATATATATGTGTGTATATGTGCTTGAGCTTGCTTCTGAGTCCGCTGCTCCTAATAACCGTATGATAGTTTGTAAGGTTGTAGAGAGGTAGTAGGCTCTCTTTATTATTTTTTTGCTTGTCAGATTGGACGGATGGGTAAAATGGACATGCGAGAGAGTTATTGTGTTGGATAATGTTATGGTATGTTACGTGAAGGTACTATTCAAGGGAACATTGAGTTACAACGGAGAGAGGGAGAAATTGGGATAATGTGTGTGTAATATCCAAGTAAACGATGATGATAGCTTCTCCTCCTCCCGTTTTCGTGCTATACCAGCGCGAGTATAGTGGATTTTAATAAATATATTAGTTATACATACGAGTTGTCAGTTTTGTAAAAGTGAGTAATCACCAGGCAAGCACTCAGTCCTTCTCGTGTTGTCTTTGACTCTGTCTTTCTCTCTCTCTCTCACACACACACTCACATCACGACACAACAAGCAGCCAATGACGGCAAATAAGTAGTCAAAACCCGAAACACAAACACAACTATTTCCCTCTACTTTATTAATTGGGATATATCTATACTCGGAGAAAATTGCTCTCTCTCTCTCCGACAAAACAACACAACTTTGTATTGTGTAATTGCGTATTGATAAGTCTCACAATTGCCAGGCTAACAAGCACTTAGGAAAAGTTGAGCACATGCACACACAAAAAAATGTGAGCTGTGCAATATTGCCTTTTAACAAGGGTTATATGCGTGTGTTTCTATCAGTATCCATCTTTCCCACAAGATACTTTTTCCATGTGGCATGTGAGGAAGGATATAGAGATACTCGTCGTAGATTGATATTTTATATAATACAATAGGGAGAAACGTGGTGGTGTGGCGGTGGTAAGCTTCGATGGTGATGATTAAGAGAACTCTCCTTTTCTCCACACTTGCTGCTTACGCATGTGTTGAGTATATTGTCTCTGTCTGAATCTCTCTCTTTTACTTTTCGTGGAGATGATAATGTTGTTGTCGGTTCTCACTTATATTGTTAATGCTCTCCGAGCATTTTTAGACGCACACAGAGACACTCTCATCGCCACACATAAGAAAAGAGAGAAAGATCTCTCACTCTCGGTATTGTTGTACGAAAGGAAGAGCTACGCTATATAGCTGAGCTCTTGCTTTTGCTCACTGGCAGGCCGGAGGGAGGTCAGATTTAGGAATGATGATGTGTACAAGAGCAAAAGAGGAAGGACCAGGAGCAAACGATGTAAAAAAGCTTTTTGTTAGTTTTTACATGTCAGCAACATAGCCGACACACACACACATACACACGAAAGAGAGAGAGAAAAAGTGGTGTGGTTGTTAGTAAAGCAGCGGTGGTGAAGTAAACTGTGGTGGTAGCTCTCATCTCAGCATTAAACATATGATGTGGACGAGAGCCTTTCTGTTTTTCACGTAATAATGTGTAACGCAAAAAATATGTATTTTGTATTACGTGTGTTCCTTCTTGTTTGGTGGAAAATGTATTAGTCTTCGCTCGTAAAAAACTCTTATATCAAACGTGTGATGATCAAGTATTACGAGATGTTGGGATGATGATCAAGAAAATGTGCACTGCGAGGACGATAGGTATATGTCAGCTATTGAAGATATCTGAAAAAAATGATGATGATTAGATACACAAAAGATATACATATTCCTTTCAAAAAATCTCCGTCTACGTTTTAATATCACTTCAAATTCTTCATCATGTTTTTACTCGACGACAGAAGGGGATGGACCCTGGCTTCGCTTTTAGCACACAGGGAAAAGTAAAGCACTTGGTCGGTATTGGTTGGACACAAAAACCGTCACCGCAACGCAATAACATAAGCAGAGAGCCAGTCCCATTTTTCCTTGCCGTCGTCGTCCCCAGGAGTTTTAGATGCACATTACATGATACGATGACAATCGAGTATAAAACATATTTTACACATTTGAGCCCATGTAGTTAACGTAAAACTCATATGTCTCTGGGCTAGCTATTTTGTGATTTTCGACAATCGTGCGTTCTCTGAGCTTATGCATATGCATAAGGTATGCATGCTTCTCATACATACGCATATTAATCAGAAGGAAAACATGGACGATAGGATAGCGATAAGGATTACATCGAGCGATGACAATGATTTCTCCTCAAGTTTTAATTCAAATAATGCTTCCAAGAGCAAAAAGTGGTAGTCGAACATTTCCAGTCAGAGTTTGTCCTTTAAACATGCAACCCTTCTTGTGTGTGTGATAATGTGATGACTGATGAATATATATGCTTTTTCGGGTATTATGCGTACACGCAACTCCAAAGGGGCAATGTTCTTTCAAGCATATTAAATATGTAAGCTTATAGTTTCTACTAATTCCTTTTTGAAAAAAAGTAGTTTTCCTCGTCGTGACGAAGTGGAATCTGAAATGACAAAGTGGTTGTGACATCGGTCTACTCTCCACCTTAGCTACTGTAACAGAAACAACAACCTACTACGTACGTTTCTCTTTGATTTATGCCAACTTTATTCCGCTGGAGAAATGGAAAAAAGAGTGACCAGAAAAAAACATGAGTTGGCTGGTTTGTACTCACTTTGTTCAAGTAACTAGCTCTCTGTGGAAGGTACGCTCAGGTAGAGAGCATTAAGAGTTTTTGTTTGTTTGTTTTTTGCAAAACTTTTCAAGAAAAAAGGACATATACTCAAGAACACATGGACATACATGGATAACAGAATATATATTTTTTACCTTAAAGAGACTTAAATCCATGCATGACAACATTGTTTCTGCTTTTGGTGCGGTGTTCATGTAAAGTAACTCATGTATTCACTTACCATGCATCAGTCAGTCGAGACTCGAGACAAGACATGAGACAAGTGAAGTGAACCAAGTGAACCGCTGCGTTGTTGAACTGTGAGCGGAGCTCGAAAAAGCACATATCTAGGTACATACATCCATATGTAAGCAGATATTTGTCTCTATCCTCTTTTCGATGTTACGAACGAGCTGCAGAAAATTTACGGTGAAAAAAAGTTTTGTCTTCAACTTGAACAAGGCGCAGTGGATAAATGGACTTGTGTAAAGTAAAAGTGAGGAGTAAGTTTACAAAATGCGCTTGTGTTGCTGCATTTAGTTAGTCATGTAATGTTATGTTCGAAATCCGTAGCTTTACAAAGGTATGCACATGCCTGGCACAAACTCCTCTCCAATTTATTCTCCATGTATCATATACCTACACACTACACCCAAAACCATTATTGCATGTGGTGTGTGTGGGCTCTCACACAACTCTTTCTCACATCTCCAGTCATAATCGTGTGACTGGAAATGGAAACAAGAAAAGGGATTTTCAATGTATTACACATACACGTAGTCATGCAATATACTCCAAACTCCACCAAAGGAAAAAGTCAGTTGAGCAAGAAAACGCGGAGGTTACATATAAAAAAATATAGGAGAGAGCATATGGGAGTCAGCTTGTGTATTGTATGTACGATGATGGAAAAAACATGGAAAATATGGAACTAGCATTTGTTTCCCTTCTTCCTCTTGTTCATGACGTTGTCGAGTAAATTGTATTGTGTAAATGTTGAGAGTAAAATGTCGCTACATGTGTAAAAGGGTTCTTTTCCTGGGCACGAAAAAAAAACTTTTTTTTATACATGAGCATGTACAGACAGAAGGTTTTACCTGGTTTTTACGGCTACTTGTGCAGAGCAGGAGCAAACATATCACACAAGATAGGTAGCACACAGGGTCTCTCCCTCAATACCTTCCTGTGGTTTTTATATTCACCAGCTTAAAAGCTCCATAATGCCACTTCTGGTAACTGCTCACTGCTCCTGGAGAAGAAGAAGAAAAAAGGATTGTGTGAATGCAACATGATACATGCATGCATTAGTACAAGGAGAGAGCACACACACACACACTGTTACACTTTTTGCTTGTTATACGGTCTGGAGCGACCGAGACTGTGACGAGCAACTCCGTGTACTTTTTTCCCTTTCTCTCTCACTCGGGTCGGATGCTAATGGTGGTAACAAGCAGTTGGAGCATTTTGGCCAATCATAATCATGTCTTGTGAACAATATCTGGAAACGTAGCTCAGGGAGCAGACACACATCCATAAACACACGGAAAAAGGAGAGAAACGGCTGGAGATAAAGGAGGCAAGTGGCAGTAAGCAATTTCGAGCAAAGTGATGCATGTGCTGTAAAAAAAACTCTTCTCTCTTCTTCCTCGTCTCTCTCTTTTCTTTATTTTTTTGCCATGTGCACTAGCTCCACATCCACACAGAAGCTCTCATATCGCACATTTATTCTCCAGTCTCAAGGGAATCTTCCCTGTGTAGTGTGAATACCAGTATCATTTTTCTTCCCTTGTTTGCGCCTGGAGAAGATAGAGAGAGAAGACGAAGAACAAAATCTTCCTTCCTTTTCAGCGAAATAATGTATGTATATAAATTGTGCATTATGTGTGGATATATATATGGGATGATATCAAAGAGAAGCAGCACGATCACGATGAGATGCCGCTTCTCTTCTCTTCCCTCAACATTTATTCAACAAACAATGTAACATTCCATTATTACTTTACTACACAACTACATCCTCATCCTAAAACATATTGGAGAGGTTGAGCCTCGAGAGCGAAGAGTTTTGTGAAGCTTTGACTACTTGCATGTATGTGTGTCAGCAGAAGAATAAAAAGAAGTCCCAAAAGCAGTTTTCAGCTTCAAGCTACTACTTCGCTTCTCTCGTCTCTATACTAATGCTTGTGTGTGTGCTTGCTTGCTTGGACGCTTTTTTCTCTTTGGGTGTTATATATATATTTTTTTGTGGTAAATGCGTTTCATGTAGCAAGTCCATGCTCGTGTACATATTGCTGAACATACGTTTACATTACGGTGATGCCCAACGGCATCGTGATATAGTGGTTGGCTGGCTGGGAGGAGATCCGCCTCCTCCTCTCACTGATACATCGTGATGGTTATGCTCCTTTTGTTACACTCCCTTGTACAACCCATGTTTTTCCCTGCCATCCCTCACCAACATGTCAATCAATAACACTTCTCTTTTTCCTCACTCACTCTCACGTTCTCTCCGTCTCTCTCTCTCTCTCATTCTCTTTCCACCTCTGCTGAGTGAGTGTAATAATATGTGATGTGTGAGAATCCCACCGGCACTTCACTCATTCACTCCAATAACTCATTCCAGAGAGGAAATGTATATATATAT
>JAQFZW010003192.1:0-13840 GCA_034687055.1 Heteromurus nitidus
CCTCCACAGTGGCGAAGGTTTCAGGTCGATAGCTTCAAAACTGTTCGAATGCATCCCCGGACAGACATACATACATAGTCCGTCCGTGACATTCTCCTTTATAGATATAGATTGTTATTTGATGTCATTTCAAAGACCAAAAGCTTGACGAATTCGTTCTTACGTATTTTGTTTTTGAGCAAGTGTAAATGTAAAATTTACTATAGCAAATTACATACCTTAAACGATATATGTTCTTTAACATTCTAAGCATTTTGAAACAAAGAAGTTTATTCCAACCTAGTTTATATCATAAGAATTTTTTTGCATGGTGGGTATTAAGAGACTATATGTTCACGTCACACCAGTCAGACTTCCAATAACGCATATTCCGTTTGTATTCTCATTCTGGTTCCCTTGACTGATTTCTATTTCTCGCCGTCTCAGTTCGGATAAGAACATCACAGGCACGATCAAGAGCATGAATCTTACCAGACCACAAATTGTCAGGTGTCCAAGGTATAGATGAGCCATCCTCCAAATGTAGTAAATTACAAGGACAATGGAATTGAAGGTAATGTAGGCCAACACACGGTTCTTAATTGAGTTCGGAGCCCTTCCCTAAATTATTTAAATAAAGCAAAATATGCATTTTTTCAATTTCAATTCATAAAAAACGTAAGGATTATTTACAGCAGAGGTTGCAGTGATTAGCAAGATTGCCAAACACATTTGCACAATTGTTACAACAATGTCGATTCCACCCGATACGAAAATGTATGTTGGAGAGCGTCTGAAAACTAAAACGAAAGATTTTCTTTCCAATTTAATTAGAGTTTTTGTCTATATTTTCTAAATGTAATATCCTTTTTTAAATAAAATTATATTTTACGGGTAATATTTTCAAACTGTCCATAAAGGGAGTGTTGAAGAGACTCGTTTCGATCCGTATTGCTACCACTGATTTCTTCAATATCCATTCGCAATGAGAGGATGTATGCTAATAACGCGATCCAGGAAATAATCTAAAAATGTGACAAAAAGTTGACGATGTTAAATTTTATTTTAAATCGTAAATTACTACTTAAAGTTTAGACAAATCTTACAAGATCGGTAAATCCAGCAATTTTTGTAGAAAAGCGATAATTAATTGTTCCCATTTCGTCGACTTTTGCTATTTCAGAGGAAACGGGTATACGAGTAGATGGACAAATCCCACCGAACGACATTATTGCCATGTTGTCTTAAGGAAAATAATCTTGTCTAGTCTAGGTTAATTACAATAAAGGTTAAAATATATCTGGAATGTGGGGTAGATATTCTCAAGTAAAAGTGATGTTAGATAAACGCGTGTCCATGTGATCGCCATGATTACACATCCTTTTAATTTTTGAATCAATAAATCGATTATTGGTGCTTGGCACAGAACAAAGTTTTTTGTATGTTTGATACAAGTGCTACTTAAAATTAGTAAATATTTTATTCACGTGACAAATTTTAATAGACTGTTTCTGCGGAATCAGTAAAGCTTATGCTTTATTTCCAGTTGTCGCCATTCCATGCTCCTTTCCAGCTTCAGCTTTACTTTGTTGATTGACCATTGTAATGTGTCTCAACTTCCCCAGAAAGAGCCCGGCAATGATCAAGAAGGCGAATCGCAGGAGACCCCAGAGAACCAAGCCGGCCCAATTCTGATCAACAATTCTCCAAACGAAGTAGACGAGAAGGACACCGCCATTGAAGAAGATGTAGAGTTTCACCCATTTTTGGGACGATCTTGGTGTCCTTCCCTGAAATTTGAAAGAAAAAAATTAATTTGCTGATAAAGTTATTTCTTGTTGGTTTTATACTTTGATTTAAACTGTTGTTACCGTAGAGGTTGCATTGATGAGCATAATCGCCAAGCCAATCTGAACAACGGTGACAATCAAGTCGATTGCAGTTGATGCCCAAACGTATGCTACAAACTGGTCGGTGACCCCAGTCCTCGTACTAGAGTCTAAATTCAGATAATTCATGTCTTCAACTTTCCTTTAGCAATAATTTAATTAATATTTAACTGTACCATTGTTTCCTGTATAAGACCACTTGAAAGTGCCTTCGCCTGTGTCCGGGTCCCTTTCAAATTTCGAATTTGAGTGTTTGCTCATGCTATCAATTATCTCAACTGCTCCTGCGAAAACAGTCAGCGCCAGAGCATAGTAAATGTAGCCAATTACAGCTGCACAGGAGCATGCCTAAAAACAAAACAACGAATTTTAAAGTAGCTTTTTAAAATTAATATTTCTTAAATAATACAAACGAATCTTACTGTATCACAAAAGCCAACAACTTTCGCGGAAAATCGGTAGCCAACATTTCGCACATCCTCGGTTTCCATCGTGACTATTTGTCACAAATAGAGGTTATTAACTGGCTTCGAAACAAGGATAGGATGGTAGTTTTGGTTTAGCATAAATTGAGAACTCATTTTCTTAAGTGAACTTTTTTCGTGCTCGTGTATATATGTATGCTTTGTATGAATTCGAAAAGGAAATTCAACATATGAAATCGATATTGAAACATGTAATTAGCCTTTGTGCTTGTTTGGTGAAAAGCGATTTTGAACAAAGTTTATAAAGTTGAACACGCGATACAATTTCCTCTATTCATGATATAATAGATTAAAATGGATATTTTCAACCATCATCTGCTCTAAATTCCTTATCCTCAAGAATGGATTCATTTATTCCGAAATCAAGTAAACATAGTCTGCTTTAAATCTATTTCACGACTACAAATACAAAATTATTGTAACAACGAAAACCAGTCTGAAAAATTAATAAATTTGTGTCCAATGACCCATTTTGGGACATTAAGAGGTAATTGATGTGACACGTTCTCGTATTTTTTGGTGAATTTTCTCAACATAACGTAGCCTCTTGAATTTGTGTTCAGTTTCCATCTTCGTCCCAGAGAATTGCGTTGATTTGCAAGGATGAACGGAAGAATATTTCATTGTCGATTCAGAATTAGGACTCATTCAAAATTCAAAAACGCTGTCAGTCAGCATCAGCAAATCAGACTCGTCGTCCTACGAATCACAAAGGAAAGTATCACATGCTTAAGAAACTATCGAGATCGAGACAGAGACACTCCGAATATTGAGTGATTATCGAAAGAGGTCTGGTGTATTGCTTCTACTTACGAGTCCCCGTCTTGACTCGTGAGATTATTTTCACGTTGAGAGTTTTCAAGAAGGTTAGTTCCTTAAAGCCAGTCCAAGCAGTGGCAGGGTCATCAACCACGCCCTGAGTAAGTTCCTTCCGTAAATCTGTAGCATGAAAAAGAATAATTCCAAACAGATAATTATATCCTCGTCAAAATAATAATAACATACTCAGTAGTCATTCAAACATATTTTTACCATCCAACTTCTTAATGTTGGGCACACTTTTGCCCTGCCATTTGAAGAGCGGCTCATAAAGCTCATTATTTTCAGACTCCTGTCCTGTGCTGGCAGCGTTCACGAAAATGTCCAACTTCACCATCCGCCTCCAGTTTCTACAAACAACTCGAAGCCCAGGTGGCATCAAGTTTCCCTCAAAGTTATCCACATTTGGCATGATCTTAACGAACATCTTCATGTTATCCTCGGAAAGCTCGAATTCAGTGGTGTTGAACACGCGGAACTCCAAATGCCGGACGTGGGGCAAAACCAAGTTTTTTATCTTCTTGAAATCAGTTCCGCCCAGGATCCTTTCCTCCCGATTTTGACGAATGAGGAGCACTTTCAAGTTGGGAAGTTGGAGGAGGAAGTGGAGATTTGAAGCAATCACTCCTTCCAATGTTAGCTCCGTCATGGAATCAAAGGAACCCCCTTGAAATGGGAAGTCCAGATAAGGCTCGAGATCTATCTCATTCTTGCTTATAACCATCCTTCCATTTTGGATCTCCAATTTCTTCAAGTTTCTCCCATGAATTTGTAGAGCTAACGGAAGCACATCGGTCCGATCCGCGTCCTCCTCAGATTTTCGGCAAATGATGGATAACGCCTCGAGCTGCATATGTGGAAGACGGAGGAGCCGCTCCGCCGCTGAAGTGCAGTCGTCATCGTTGAATCTAAATTACATGATTAACAACATGAAAAATAAACACAAAAACCTACTTAATAGTAAAACTGGTTTATTGGAGTACTGAACGAACCGAGAGTCAAATTTCATGTCTTTTATCATCTGGGTGCTGGACCACTTCTTCGTCTTGTCTTCCAGAGCTTCGACAAAGGGAATAAAGTCCCTCGTCGAAGTGAAGCCGGCATGGAAGTGAATTCTCTATATTAAGCATTTAAGTAAACATTTTCAAGCTAAAACAACTAGTAAATAAATAGGAGAGAGGATGCATATAAAAAAGATTGAAGAAATATACCTCGATGTTCGGAAAGTGGTCGAACATCAAATCCCAGCTTATCGGGAAAGGAGTCATTCCAGATGTCAAAACCAAAGACTTCAATTTGAGTTGCAAATCATCCTTCCGCAAACCTTTTTCTGGATACTGTGGCATTTCACACTCGCCACTACTACAATTAGTGATACGGAAGTCAAATTGGGTCATGCTCAACTCCTCCAAATTGGGGGTCAGCTCGAAAATTAGTTGTTGAAGAGCACGCACACAGTAGACGACCCCATGATTCAGAGTCAGCTTGCGAATCCATGGGCAGAACGTGTCCCAAAGCTGAGTTTCCGGTCCAATTCCATTATGCTGGAATTTAAAGCCGCGGAAACTGCAGGTCTCGAAGGGATGATCCCCAATTTGCATCTTCTTTATTCTTGCCACGTAACGGCGCCCATCGCCGTAGGTATCATTACAGTCAAAGTCGAGCAGGTCAATTCGAAGTGTCATTTCTTTCCGCAGGATGGGCAGCGAGAGAGAGTGCCACTTTTTCGACACGAGCCGGAATTGAGGCAAATCCTTGAGGCTGCACACTTTTAAAATGCCTGTCAACACCTGAAAACAAACCAAAGAGGAGAGAACGTCAAATGTCAAAATTCAGTCAAGTTGTGGTGACATTTAAGATTAAGATGTTCCTCAGTCAGTCCACAGTCAATAGTGGAAGCTCCGTCAGCACGGTTAAATGTCAGTGGGCAGTAGTTTCGAATTTAAACTTAATATACATAATACAAGCTAGATCAGATGTCAGATAACGTTTGTCTGGAATAATTGATAATTCGCTTACCGTATCGTTCAGCATGGGATTTATTAATGCCTCAGCAGCTTCCTGTTCCAACTTCTTCTTCTCCTCCTTTTCCCCCCGCAGCCGCTTCTGTTGGCGTCTCAGCATTTTCAAATTTTTCTTAAATAAATTTTTATCCTAAAATCAAATGCTGAATGCAGTCAGTCGGAAGTCGGAAACACCTTCACCTTCAACCTCAAAAAATAACAATTTTGAACTTAACAAATAAGAACTTCAGAGCTCATGAAATGAAAATGATTAACTGAATATTCGCTGCAAAGTGAAAACAGTGAAAAGCAGGAAATCGATAATTGAGCGACAAGGAATAAATACTCGTTTTCTTGTTGACTCCAGCACAAAACAAATAGATCCTCACAATGTGAAATTCACGTCTACCTACATATATATAATGCCAAGCATGTTCCAGCATGTTCCTCCAAGAAATATGATGCACATGCAAGATGCAAGGGAAGGGATGACGATTCGTAAGTCATGCAAATCTCAAGGTCGCCTGTCCTGTCCCCCTGTCCCTGTCGCTTTCCTGGCAGAATAGTTTACATTTGTGAGAAATAAAGCACGCTCATGTACGGGGCAAAGAAATACTTTCTAATTATTTTTACGGCAACAAAGGCTTCAAGATCGCACACAATCGTGCTTTTGGCAATTGAACAAGTGCATGGTTTAAAACGTATAAAAGTGGAATTATATATGAATTCGTAATGAAGATTTTCATTTTTGATTTGTAATTTACTACATATTCGTAAAATAAGTATAGTATGTAAATGCAATATCAGTATTGCATCTTTCTCAAATACGTGGCTTATTGGAATTTTTCATTAGTTAGGTTTACAAGATTTTTTAAACTTTCGTATTTGTAATTTTTAAGGAGAACAAGTTCCTTGGTTTTTATGCAAATAAATCCACTCCCACTCCAATTCTACACTCCCACAGAAGCAAAGTAACGACGTAATCTATCATTCAATCCAACCACTCAACCTAAATCCCTGGCCTGATCCTTTGTTACAACCTTACAGGGGCTGTACATTTAGTATGTACATCAAGTATAAAAGGAAAACAGCGTACATGGCAGTTCAGGTCATCATTCATGTGTCGACCTTCTGGGTCTTCAGGTGACTCAAAATTAAAGTCGGCTTTCGTCTTCGGCTGAGCCAACTTTCAATTACTCCAATTATGACTGCTATCGGGGTAATGTGAACAAAGTAATCAGTAGTTGTGATGTATTTGCGAAGATCTAAAGATGGAGTTGGAGTTATAGAGCCCTTGAGAAGAAATGAAGGTGTAAGACGCCACAAAACAACACAATTTCTACTGAAAGGGCAAATTAAAGCCTTTGGAATTGGTTTAATGATGAAAAGTCAGATTTGTATGCATGGAACAAGTAACCTAGATGTGACATAGCGCTGGCGTTACCCCCTACACCCCTTACGTCACAATTTGTCACGCTATCAAGCACCCTACCTACCTAGAGTAATTCAATTGAACCATCAACCATCCAATTTTTGGTATGTGTGCATCATACTTTTCGCTATATAAGCTCTTCCCAAACTGAATTGATAATTACATTGGCAAATGTTGAAATGTCACGGTATTAACTCAAATGGTATACATTTCCCACTATTTCACGAACAATGGTACGATTTTTTATGAAAAGTGTTTTGAAGCAATGCTGAGAGATTAAAAACGAACATTGAACACGCAAGCAACGGGATTTTCAATATTAGACTGAGGTATATACATGTCAGATATATTCATTTCGCTCCACTCCATCCAGAAGTTTTAACAAATATTTATTTCACGTCATGGACAGGATCAGAGTTCAAGCCTAGATTAAAGATGTGTCAGTATTCTAGATAAAAAATGAAGTTAATTATTAAGTTTTCAGTACTAATTTCCGGCTTGATTGTTGGTTCAATGTCACCATCCCCAGTGGTTTCTGCAGTGATTACTCCAGGTAATAAGCAACAAACCTAAGTTGTTGTTATTTATTTGGAAGCTATAAAATTTAAAACAATTTAGTAACTTCCGTCAATATTTTTCTTAAAAGCGACAATTGCTGATGAATCGGAAAATAATGACGTCATACCTTCCGAGAAAAGCAAAAGACAGCAAAGATCAATTAAAGATGACATCAGTGAAAAGCTGAAAGAATTTTCGGAAAAGCTGGAACAACTTCCGGAGCAATTCCACAATGTTACTGAAACAGTTCTCAACTTCTTCAGGGAAAGAGATATCTCTTCAGAAACAGTGGAGACAATTCTTGCTGAAATTAAGTCTACAATGGGCAACATGGTTGATAAAGTGAAGAAAATCTTTAAACTTGAGCCGGAAGGCGATGTAGTGGACTCCGCTTCTGAGAGTCCACAGGATGAAATTACGGAGCAAAAATATGCAGATATTTTGAGAAATATTATTCTTGCTGACTTGGCCTTGACAATTATCATTTTACTTTCGCTTGCATTTATTGCATTGATTTGATACGCGTAAATATTCCAAGTATGTTGAGGACAAAGACTAACATTTCAACCTCCAAATGGCTGACAAATTTGAATCACAGTTGAATCAAGTGCTGCAAAAAATTAAAATTACATCTTCAACTAAACATTCGCTGTGGGTATCAAGTGTTCCTTAAGTTTTCAGGTGTCTGAAGTTACGCAATGCTTTACCGCATGGATTTACAAAGGAATATAATTGAAGTCCTGAGGTTTTCTTCTTCTTTAAGATTCTTTAATTTAAGATCACGTCACATTTTACAAAATAAGGTGTTAAATCATGAACGAAACTAACCGATCGTATTTTTAATTTTCAGAATACGAACTCCAAATCCTGGCACGTGTGTTCAAACTGTACGACAATGACGATGAAAATCCCTGTAATTGTTTACCTGGAATTGAGGAACTTGTTTCCTTCGAAATTGAATGATTAATTTCAAATTAAACACAGAGTAATCTTCTAGCGTCTAGGGTTAAATCGTACATATTTTATTTTTATGCTTTCGGACATTTTTTACACAGACATAAAAACTTGGTTTCCGTTTGCCAAAACGCTTAAAATACACACGCATACGCAAGCTGCATATTTTTAGGCACATATTCTATGGTATCTACTTATTTCTAGCGTGAATAATTCTATTTGACGTTCTACACTAGACAATTAAATTTAAGTGCGCAGAGTTCTTTTTCTAAACTGGCCCAAAAATAATTAATTGGCAAATACCTCGACATTAAATCAAATTACATACCTTTCACACTATTTCACGAACAATGGTGTTTGTTATTTGGATGAAAAATATTTTGAAATTAAAAGGCGAGAGATTCAGCACGAACAAGACACGCAACAGCACTTCCTCTAGCAATTGATGCTATATACATTTCCACTTGTCATTTGTACTCCAATCTGACTTGATAGAAACCAACGTAACCAAACTATAAACCCTAGAATGTTGGTGACATTTAATTTATGTATCATTGCGAAGCATTGAATTGAAATCATATTTCTCTGGAAAATCGATTTATCTCTAAAACTTTTATCCTCATTTTTCAATAAATTGTTCTTCTTTCAGGATCTGAAAAATCATAAAAATTTGCATACTCTAATGACATTCTTCAAGTAGCATTTCTACAATCATCTAAAATAAAATGGATAAAATGAGGTCGCAAACATGCATAATTTTGATACACTAGCAAGTTTTCATCAATTCTTCAAATACCCCACCAGTACAAATCGAACCAATTCGCAAATGAAAATACTAAAACACGCAATTATCGTACTAGCAAAAACCACAATCAGACCCACAATCTCCTTCATTCTGATAACTTCAGGCTTGTTCTCCACAAATGCAGAGTCATACTGAAGGTATAACTTGCGAGCCCAAATTTGCCACTCTCCCCATTTATCCATTAAACCGCCATTTCTCATTCTCAACATCGATTTCAATAGCCAATGGCGGTTAACTGACACCAAACACCAGTACAATTGCAGGGAGCACATCTTCTGCGGAACAACGTAACATTTCCTCCTAAAGCCATTATAATCCTCAGCGATTTGCTTAGCGACTGAAGTCTCCACTTCGTTAACGAGAACTCCCATTTTCTTATTGTTGACATGATGAACCCATGCCCTCGTTCTCAGCCCATTCATTTTTTCCACGAAAACGCTCTCATTCAATTTATCCAGTATTCCCGCTGCTCTGAAATCATTTTCCAAGAAATGCGACGGGGATCCACCAATCCTCCACAGAATTTTGTACCCATTTTCAACAAACGTTCGCAAATCCCCAAAAGGTTTCTTGGGTTTGAGTAGCATGTTTAGACTGGTGAGTTCATTGGAGTAAAATGAGAGCACGATTAGCAAGGTCGTTAGTCCAAACTCGACCAAATTCTCTTTTAGTTTCCTCCGTAGGGCCCTCGTGAAGAAGAACAGTGTTCCAAAGGATACACTTGTTGTCGCCCACAGATTTTCTGGAAATGGATTTGTCCACACTTTGAAGTTTGGAGAAAATCCTAGCCATCCAATTGTCTCTTCGTGGTCGCAATAAACTAACTTGCTCTGCTCATACTTTTTCATAAAAAATCCACTAATTTGAATTGACTTATCAAATTTCGAGCTCACGTGCGTTCCTTGAAACCTTTGGTATCCAAACTGTTTCTGAATTTTGTTTATCATGGACCCATTATACTTCAAAACGTTGTAAAACGCGAATGAAATATTGTGGACTTTGAGAAGGTAGATTGGCACAAGCTGATCCTCGTCGCATGATACGTACAAATCCACTGCCGCATATTTTATACATAGTCTCAGCCTTTCCATCACATCTCTGCCGTTAACAAGTATATCTGCCATTAGAACCCTTTGGTTTCCATTCCAGAACCTTGTCTTGTGAAATTGTTCCAGATTGAGTAGTTTGTCCGTGTCAGTTTTCCACTCGAATTTGCAATAACCGTAGCAAATCACTGCGTATCGAGTCCGTTTTAAGTTGGTTTGAAGTACTAATTTTATTGCGGGTAGCATGTTGGTGTGATTATTGTTGATCACTGGTTCTATGTCCAATTTCTCAGGAGTTGTGCTTGAGTCTATGAAAATTAATGCTGAATATGGGTGAAGTGAGTATAGAAAGTATGTACGGACGACTTCCTTCGTAACAAGCAGAAACTTGGAAAAAATAAGATGTTGCTGCTGTTGAAATTTGGAGACAGTTCTATTCATAGTTATGTTGTAGTCAGGGGACAAAACAACTCGAGAAAGATACAATTGATTCGGCTCTTGAGGGGAGACGAAGAGAATGTTTTCCATCCCATGAAAATGTAATGTAAACTGACCATCTTGTACTAATTCTTTATCGAATAAAAACGTCTGCTCTTGGGGACCACAACTGATAGTTTGAAATATAATGATAAAGTGGGTTATAACCGATGACAAATGGAAAGCCATTGGATACAAAATAAAATTTGAAAATAGTTAACAAATATTTTTGCTGAGAACCTTACGAATGTTTTGGGTGTTGACGGGAACGATTTTTTGAGCTGCGACAATGCCAAGAACAAGTCCGCAAGTATTTCAAACAGGATGTTTATTGGACCGGATACCTTTGAGACTATTCAAACCGATACAAAATTGATTAAAAACTTGACAATTAAAATTTATAATAAGTTCATTGTAATGACCAGTCCTTGCTCCCTTTTCCAAATAACAAGGAATAATATACTTGTGAAGGATTGTAAGTCACAAACTATGGTAGGTCTACAAATTTCTAGATTTTGCTCAAGCTCACGGTTTATCTTGCTGAACAAACTCTAAAATCTTGTGTGTGTTCCAAATGTGTTCTCCTCCAAACACTAGAAAACAGATAATAAGTCCCATTGCCCAAAGCAGGAACACTCTAACCATTTTCCCCTGTAACTTTAGTGGCTCTACTGTCTTATTCTCATCTTTCCAAATATTATTCTTCCCTCTCGTGACTAAAACCCGATCTTGAACTCTTCTCGAGTGTGTCAATCCAACCATTTCATCCTCCCAAAGTTGTTGGATCCCAGCGGCAACAAAAGTGTCAAATATTAGCGCTACTTTAGAATTATGTGGTGGTAGTATCCCATAGAAATAAGGAGTAGCTACAATCTTCTCTTGTCCCACATAACACTTCTTGTCAACGGGAGACGAGTCCCGATGAAGCTTCAAATAGTGGCGTGCTCGTGTTGCAGCGTATATCTCCCACGGCCAAACCGTCACTGTCGCAACCTGTTCTCGAGTTGCAAGCATCTCGAAAAAAAGTTGGCTGTCATTCTGAACCACAAATTCCCTTTTCAACAGCGCATTCAAACTGTCCACACTCCAATCAGGTTTTCCTGCCAAAATAACCCCGTTTCCATGGAATTGAGTTTTTACTGTTGCTTCGAGTGTATCCAGCGCATTCTGATGTTGAAATACGAGATTGTAATTTTTAGCAACGAGATCACCAAATTTTGTCAGAATATGTTCTGGCGGAGGAGCTATCAGAAAACTCGTCATAGTCCCGCAGTAAAAATTCACCAAAAGCATGGAGCAAACCATCCACATCACAAAAAGTGTAGAGTACTTCCGTTTCAAATTTAGCCCCGTGATCCCGCAATTTAATAATCCTGACAAAATGGCAAGAATTGACGACGAACTCCCAAATTTCAGTGAAAACAGAACCGAAATCGTGAGGAAAGTCGAAGAAAGGAGCATCCACGTTGTGCTATCAAATCCTTGCAAGAACGATCCAAACTCCCACACACTTCCCGAAGCACTCTCTGATTGTGCACAATACGCGAAATTGAGGTGGGAGCCAATCGCCTGAAGCCGTGCAAATATGGGAAGTTCCTCGTTGAAACCTTCGTCAAAGTAATCCTTCCAACATTTATATATAGACAGGGGAAATGACTGGAATGAAGTCATGCCGGGAATAAATACAGGATTCTGTTGTAAATGGCTTGATGATATTTCGTCCTTTGTTACCAGAGTCAAATTCATTGTGGAAGCAATAAGTTGCGAAAATGAAATCATTGGAGATACCCAGAGTGGCTCATTGTGATAATCCCGTAGTCTTGGGTATGTTTCGAGAACGTGTTTCACAACTTGTGATGTAGTTCTCAATAGTTCCAGAATTAAAAACTTTGGCGAAGAGAGCTCCATCGGAGAGGGAATACTTTCAGAGGGGAACTTTAAGCTGGCGATTCTGGAAAATTTTGGTGGAATGATATCGTCCCCTTGGAGCACAATGGGAAGGCTGGGTACAATAGAAATAGAAGACATGGTGACAAGATTCTAGTAAAAGTGGTTTAATGATTTTGCAACTGACAAACAAGCATTCCTTTATTCCATAATAGTTAATGTTTAACTGTGTAGGAGATATTCAGTTCAACTCTACTTCCACATTAGTTATTTTTGTGATAAATATATATCGCAAAAATTGACCGTTAGGTTATGGATTGTGTAGCCAAATGAAATATAAATAATGCATTCTAAAATAACGCAAATATGTACACATCAGATTTGAGCCCAATCAATTATTCATCATTAAACTGTAAGTGGAAGTGGAAACAAGTGACAAACTCTGAAAGGTGGAAAGTGTATTATTTTTAGTTTTCAAAGAAATGTGCATTTTATCTTAGAATCTTGTCACTATAAATGCATATTCACCTGAACAAAAAGAGATCTCGAAAGCAAAATGAACTTGACCAATTTCCCATTTCAATTTGATGTGCATATTATACGATATGAATCTTGAAAAATGTCCGAATTACATGTTGAAGTTGATGCAATGTTTTCATCGTCATTGCGTGGTAATGGCTTTCTACATTCTACACAACAAAGACGTAGTAATGGATTTTGGTGGAATGCGAACATTGGGAGAAGATGCCTCTTTGTTTCCCTATTCGTACGTATATACACTTAATGATAAATACGTGTCAGGTTGCTAGCATGTATTTACTGTTGCTATTTAAGAGCGAATAAAGTACAAGACAATCCTTTTAAAAAGGGGTTTCATATTATTTTGATTATAAAATCAATAAAATGCTTTTAGCTCCTGGAAACCCATTCAATGCGCATATAATAATTCCTCAAAATTATGCAGAATTTAATTGAACACAGGTACTCGAATCGCTCTTCATACAATGGCATAGCATTAATACGTTAAAACAGCGGTGTGGATAAAATTTCATGGAGGCGGATAGTACTACGGTTCGGTTTTTGTTTGCAATTAAAAATAACTGCGCGAACAATACGTCGAATTTCAACCTTATGACATGTATAAAATTGTCATAAGTCATAACTTATGACTTATTAAGCATATATGTCATAAGCAGGACCATCAACTTGAAATGGATAGGTAACGCGCCACGCGGGATCTACATACATTTCTCTTTATAATTTTCGAATATATCATATTTACAATTTTCACTATGGAGGAATGTCTACGGATTCTCGACTGGTAGATATTTCTTCGCTTGTGGAATTTGTAAATCTTAATTTGATATAAGTGTTCCCTAATTCGTGTAGATCTTCTAGGAGAATCCTGGAACGGAATGCATTACCCCACTTTTTCGACTTACTTAGTCAGAATTCGTGCTTAGCCGAAAGTGCGAATGCAATACAAAATTAAAGTCCAAATCAAGT
>JAQFZW010003193.1:0-13834 GCA_034687055.1 Heteromurus nitidus
TTGGGGAAAGCAAATGCTGTCCCAAGGTAAGAGGACCGCTGGCGGCACTTGTTATATTTATACTTATACAGATACTAAACGTGTATAAGACGAATTCATTTTCGATTGCAATATGCGATGAGAACGTATCGTTATTCACGTCAGCCAGAATTATTAACGAGCAAAGTTATATTTGAGTTTTTATCTGTATAAAATCATTAGCGTACGTACATAATATATGTATATAGTACACGTGCATAGGTCGGGGTATGTATGTTTATTGCGAGAAATATTGAGAAATAAGCTGCGTCGAAACTTGACTTTGTGTGCCGATTTTAACTTTCTCTTAGACTTTCTCCGAACAATATAGTCGAAGCAGGAAGAAATTATAAAGGAAAGGAAGCAATGAATGGATTTTATCTTTGAAGAGGTTGTCGTCACGATCCCATCGCATACGCAGTTTCGAATTTTTTTGGGCTTGTGGGTATGTATGTCAAGTCTTGTCTTGTGTCTCTCACAATAACATTCTTTTTCCGCTGCTTTTGCTATTCGAAATAGTATATACCTTCCGCAAACTGCGGGTTTTTTCTGGTAGAACAAGCCTAGGTCTTCCGTTTTCCGCGTCGTGCACTCGTGTATTAGGAACATTCATATACGTGTTTTGGCACAGTTCTCAGCATTATTATTATTTTCTGCTTAGACTTGTCTTTCTCCAGCCGCATTTTCCTGATGATTGTGATCAGTACTGCGACGCGATGTATTTTTGAGATACTGAGAGAGAAAATGAAGTAAGGAAAGAACCAAGGAACGGGATTTCGATTGGTTATGAATTTATATATGAAAAAAACGAGGTTCCTTCATATTTAAAGATTGCCTTGTCTTAGGACTACTAGTGAAAGTGAAAACTCAACTTTTCAATATAACAAACTCAATCATCGTCAGTCAGTAGTCACCTACATCATTGAGCTAACAACTTGGCTTCTTGGAGAAATGAGAAAATAAGGGAGGAGAAAACCTACTCAGGTCAAATAATAGCAAAGTCAAACTTGAGGGACATGTGCAGAATTCCAAATTATGGCAAGTGCCATATATTTTCCTCCTGCCGTTGCTCAAGGTCCTTCCCTCCAGGTATTGGTTTTTATGTAAAAAGTCAGCAGTAATGATGTAAGAATAATATAGTATGGCTGTGCTATATTTGTACAAAAAGTTGAGCCGAAGAATCTATAAAAAAGCGAGGTGGTTCGTTGACTCTTCCAGTCTATTTGAGTATCTGTCTATTATTCAGCATGTCAAAACTTTCCAGACATGAGAGAATGGTCGTGGAGCGTATGGAACATTACGATAGACAGGAATGAATATTTTCACTCATTTTCTAACAATGCCAAAATAGTTATTAAATTGACATGGACCCAAAACCCGTCAAACTTGGGGACACACACAGACAATGGTTTTGCGTAACTAAAATATTTATTTTTTCAAACTTTGTTCAACAAAATTAGGACCTTATGTACAGAAGACAATTGTAACCTTTTCACATATTTAATATCGTCTGCGAAATCGTTGTTGTCACCTGTCACCTGACGCAGATTGTTGAAATTCGTGTGCTCTTTTCGGAAGTTCGTTTTTTTGTTCGCTCTTCACCTTCAGTAATGAAATAGCACATGTCATCCATCTCTTTCTCCCTTTTTCTGTCACCAGCGAAGCTTAACATTGGTTTCACATTTTCATCTTGCTGAAGAAGACGAAGAAACTTTTTTCTATTCCTCGCGCTCAAGCCAAGGACACATTTTCACTTCCACCCCAAGAATAAATCACATCACGCACTTACGACGGGAAACAAGATGTGTGGAAGTGTGAGTAAGCATTCCAACCATTTGTTTCTAAGTTGACTTTCTTCTCTTTCGTATATGTATTTTTTGTACTTCGTCTGGAAATGCAACTCTTGGTCAATTTAGAAAGTGTGTGTGCTTGCGACGTTAAGTCGTGTGTGCACCAAGCACGCAATCTCAAAGAGAAAAGTTTTCATGCGCTAAAGCTTCTGTGTGATTTTCCTCATTACAGAGTTGTACGGAATTCGTCCATTTGTACTTTTCCCTAGAAAAAAAGAACATTCTCTCTCCCTGTCTAACCGAGTAAGTCATTCTGTGAGAAATGAATCGCTTCACATTACGTTACTCACATCGTCCATCTCTCTCGTCCTGAAGGAAGAAAGTAATTGTATATTTATTTCACCCACTACTTTCCTCTTCCCCAAAACTGGAGGAATAGTTACAGTTGGTGCGCTGGCAGTTAACTATTTTTTAAGTAAAAATCATGCACTCAACGAGAAGGGAAATATTTAATGCGTAAATGTACATATCTTTTCCATTTTCCTTGGACTGCGTGCACTTGAATACATATATGCAGCCTTTACATATTGTTAATACTTACTTAACCAACTGCAACTTTTCCTTCTCATTCCAGAGACAATGAATGAATGAGCAAGTTTTTTTCCCTTGGCAAGTGTCTGTATAAGTCTGACGGTTTGGTGAGTAAGTGGACTTGGGATAGGGATGGAAAGGAGAGAAGATTATTTATTTATTTCCACTCACTTTTGCAAAAAGTCAAGTTGGAGGAAGCAAGTGAAAACGACATGCACTTACAACAATGGATCCGGAAAACGCAAAGATTTTTTTCAACGAAAAGAAAAAAAACTTGACTCTCGGAGTAACGCTGTAACTGTATGTTCATAATGGGAGCTACCTACCTATAAAAGAGTAGGCATTTTACACAAGGATATAGGCTGGGAAGTGGGAAGTGGTATGAATTGTGCAGACTAGTCAATAAAGTTACATTGTTCTTTTCCTTCCTCCTTGCAACAACTTCCTTCCTTATTTCTCTTTTCTCTTCGCTTTCTCTCTCCTCTTCCAAGTCCAGACCAATTGAGCGAAAGTGGAAATTGATGGAAATGGACGGAGGGAAAAAAGGAAGGGAAAAGAGAGCAATGTCGAAAGAGAATAACCAGACGAATATGGTTAAAGGAAATATGATCGCATACCAATAACTAAGAATGTTTTTATACTATTGGCGTTTTTAGATCGTAAGATAAAAGTATGATTTAATAATTGTATGTGTTTCATATGTGTGCTAATGAATTGTGGTTGAGGGACCAAAAGTCTCTCAAGCAAATGCTACATGTGCACAAAAATCTTAATTGAAAGGGTGACGAAGAACCTGAAGAATATAAAAGGCTTGGAAAAGGAGTTACCAGTTACCACGAACGAACATCTTCAAATAAATACGAGCAATAATTTTGTTCACATTCAAAGGGAGCACACACACGTACATTATATCGCAAGTAGCTGAGTCGGTGCATTTTTTCGTCGTTATACTTTTTGTTCACGTTTTCCGCACCATAATTTTATTGAGTGTTGAGACGAATAACAAAAGGAAGACGGAGAAAAGAATAAAGACGAGTTGAAGACATGGCTTTTTTTATTCATTTCATGTAACCCTTAGAGAGCCTTAAGGTCTCTAGCTTTCATCTCGTTTCCACTTGTATAAAGCTTCTGAGAAAATAAGAGTTTACTCATGTAACATATCATTATTGCGTTTTTTCTTCTTTTATTCACAGACAGAGGCAGATTGTACCGGCATCTCTCTCTATCTATCTTATATGCAGCGCTGTTTGTTTGGCTGATGGTTAGCTCAGTAAATAAATAACTTGCCAACATTGAATTGAACGGAGAATTGGTTGAGTAAACTTTAAGGAGACAAGAAAGGTACAAGGAGAGATGTAGGTAAAGGTGTGGGATTGAGAGGTTTTCAGACCTCCATTGAAGTTCTTCTTCAAGAACGGCAATTCAGATTTACTCCGTTCCGTATACACATCTAGTCTCTAGCAATCGTCATTCGTGCATAAATTAAAAGCACTTTGTAATAACTGGAAGAAGAGTTTGCCGACGACAAGATAACCTAGTTCCTTTTCACTCTCTTTTCAAAATGAAAATTTCATTTTCTCATAGGAAAAAGCTTACTAAAAGGCTAGTTTACAATTTATCCTCAATTCACAGAGTTATACATATTTTTAGCATTTTAATACAAAATGAGTTAAGCACGCGCATTTGTGATGCACGTACGAGCTCCCAAAAGTCACTTGAGATTTTACCCCCTTTTCATATAGGCACATGATGATTTTATTTCTTTCATTTTGAACTACCTTCAGGAAAGGATTAACAACGGTGCAATGATTTCCCTTTAAGACTACAGATATACATGTTTGTTAGTTGAAAATTTCTACATGACATACTTTTTCCTGTTTTGTGTGTAGGCACCTGTTTACCCCCAGCATGCATTTATTAATACTGTTTAAACGGATCGTCCCGTTTTGTTTACGAGGAAAGGTAAAAAAGATCGACGAGATTTGATGCTCACTCTAACTTCCATGCGTCTCTCTCTCTCTTTCCTCCCATATGCCAACGCAAATTGGGTCAGCACAAAGAGAAAATCCATTATGACATGTGTATTTAGCTTGCTTGTTTTGTTGCCGCAATCAGAGATGTGTACTTATACCCTCATCCAATATAGGAAATCAATTATTTCATGCTCTTTCCCTTCATGTAAACATCACTCGCAAAAGGGATTTGTTGATTGACAATCGTGTATATATATTTTTTTCTGCGTTTCCTCCTTCGAAAAAAATGAAACAGATGTGTTCCATCAAGGATTGTGTCAGATCCATTTTGTCTTGAATGCCACACATAAACGCTTCCCTCCGGCTGGCCTCGCTTCGTCTTCTCCTCCTTCTCCTCCTCCAGAGCAGCAGTTCCGATTGAGGGGATTAGTTTTTTTGTGTGTGTGTGGGGGGGGGCGGTAACCGCAACTCGAGCTGACTTGGTGACAAGCTGAAATATTATATCCATAAAGCAACCATGTGGAAAGATTGAAAAAAACTGGGCTATGCTTCTATTAAAGTGTAACTTATACTAGAGCATGCATGCATGACGATAGAGGCACATTCAAGGAAAAAAACTGGAACGAGAGTCCGTACTCTGATATATGTACACAAGTCTTTACAAGACATTGTTATTCCAGTTCGTATTATTTTCTCGAAAATAGAGAGGAATTGTTTGGGAGGTATTCATGTGTATTGTATCGACTTTCAAGAAGAAGAGAGAAAACTTGGTTGACCTGAGGCAGTTAAAAGGGATCACGGTATTTGGAGAAAGGAAGTAGGGAAAGAAGGAAAATCCCTCTAGTCACGTTGAACGCCTGTCATCTCAAATTTTCTTCAAATCCATTGTGTAATCCTAATGTTACATAAAAACTTGGTAGTGTAGTAGTGCCACACACTGCCCATATCGCCCCATATGTTCTTTCACTTTTGCTTTACAACAATTTCTGCCTACATACGCAAGTATAAAGTTACCTAGAGAAAGGCAATCCTCATCGTTCCAATGTTCGGAAGAAATGTGAAATTTTAGATGATTGAAAACTGTTATTCAATTTTCATTTACGGATTTTCTCCTCCGTCCCGAGTATTCAGTTACCTAAGTTGTAGATATGAACAAAACTTTTTTACTTGTAGCTGTGCAAGGCTTTACTAATTGTCTTCATTTTTCTCTTGATGTCTTTTTTCAGAGGGGACTTGACATGTGATTAAACTTCCAGTCTTTTAGTCGACCAATCGGGAATTGGCTCTTCCATTTCAATCAAAAAACTGCACAAAATTTCCGCTCTCCCTCCTCCTCTCCTCAATCAGTTGCACATGGTGAACTACCACCCGTTGTGGCCCACATTTATTATTATCGTCATCATCATCATCATTACTGGAAGCATCTCTCTGGAAGCAGCCAGCTTCTTTTTCCCCCAACGAAAGTATTATGCAACGAGGCTAGTACGCGATTAGCAATCGCTACTGGATGAAGTTATAGAGGATATTTATTTCTCCAGCTGGGACCTCCATCCGCACATCCGCTCCACCTCATGGTTTTACTGCAGTACACAAGCTGTTTGTCCTTCCTCCTCCAACACACCATCGCAATCTCGCCCACTCTCCTCTACTTTATTGAGTAGCAGCGAAGATTGGATAAAGAACTATTATCAGTCGCACATTCTTCCATGTGCGAGTATTTTGTTGGTGAAAATCTGCAACATAAAATCTGAAGAGCTTCTACACATAAAGGAAACGATCCTTCTTTTTTTCTCCAGAAAAAAAGTGCACAACAGAAGAGACGCTTGTTTGTAACCCTATGCGCATAAAAACATATATAAATAAAAACGTATATAAATCTCATATAAACGTAGTGGGAAACAAAAGGACGGAGTAGTGATGATTGCTCCATCGGGACCGGCCTATTTGCTGCCGACCTCAATAATCTTGCTGACCTTTGTCACCAGCTCAGCCATAAATCCTGGTAAGTCCTCCTTCCTCTCTTTTCCAACAATATTTTTTTTCTATATATGCACAACGCATCAAACATATTAGCCACAGCAGCGCGGATTTTTTTTCTACCACACCACACACAACCAAACCAGAGATTTTTCACAATTACTCTTTTTCGTTGACGGAGAGGCTGCAAAATGGTATATATGAACTTTGTGTGTGTGCACAGAGTGTATCAAAGATGGGAACCAGGGCGGAGCAATATGTGTTTTGTGTGTGTGTCTTTCGCTTCTATGTGTCTGTGTGCATTTGTTCAACCGTCAAATTGATTTTGTCCCTTTTGATAAAAGGCAAGAAACCGGATGTCATTATAAATTATTGCTCTGTAAAGCCATCACAAGCCACCACCAGCTAGTCTGCTTTTGCTTCACAGTTGGATACCATAAAAGAATATATTTTCTTCGTGGCTTGTATAAACTTTTTATGTATGTATGTATTTGTAGTGTAAAGTGAGCTTTGAAGCTATCATCATCTTCTTCATCATCATAACTTGGATTGCTCTTTAGTGGCTCTCTCTCTCTCTGCTAAAAAACAGTGGGCATCATCAACTAAACCCTCGACCATTTCACACAATATTTTTTTGTTCTACTTTTTATTCTCCCCATCATATTTATCCAACATGTTTTCTTTTTCTGACGACAAACTTTTTTTTCTCTTTTCAAATCTCCAGAAAAATCCTCTTTTTGCAACTGCTGCAAAAACACTAGACGAAAAAAAAATCTCGTCAGGATATGGAGAAAAGTCATAACGTTAATATATATATATATATATATTTTCTTTTTACTGGCGATAAGGGAAAGTATGTATATATCTTGTCTTGTTGACCTCCTCTGTTTTTCTTTCTTCATCCTCTACTCTACACTGAGCCAGTTTTTATGAATGTCTACTTATTACCAGAATACACACATAATAAGTCTTTATGTTCCATTGGAAATGTCTTGCATGGCCTGAACTACTCCTTTCCAGTTTTGCTGCTTTCACTCCCCTTTCACCCACTTTCACCACATTCAAGCGGAGTATAAAAGCAATCCATAAAAAGGAATTCGCTCAGTGTCCACGCGGAGAAGAGAAGAAGATGAAGAACAAAAAAACGCTCTGTAGTGTTCCTTGTATTAAGTAATATCTATAGGGCTTTGTGAAGCCACTTCTATTATTATACTTTTGAATGCAGTGACAAAGGAATGAAAGAGAGGAAAGTGGGTAACAAACAAAGACAATCATGAGACACATTTCCGTGTGCACATACACATAGGAATATATACATATAGCCGGTGTGTGATCTTTTTAACTTATCAAAGGATCAAGGAGGAAAATGAGAGAAAATCCTGAGCTGCTTCAATAAGCTGCACTCTCTGATGTGAAAAGGAGCCCCAAAATAATGCCGAATGGACTTTTACTAGTTGCAATGATGATGCGTAGCCAGAGTTTTTTATGTGTATACGTAAAAGTATTTCTGGTATTGGTTTTACGAATTTGGCAAAAGAAGTTTTTTGTCCAGATTTGAGTCCTCTTTGCATGCTTTGAGTTATATAAGTATATTTACTCTATATTATGTTCTTCTTGTTTGTGATTGTGAGCGTGCTCAGGGCAGGAAAAAAACTTTTTCCCCTCGCTGTTTTATGACCACAAAACCGAGGTCCAGGGGAAAAATACCAAGAGCACTCAGATATATTACCTCGCTTTCAATCCAGCCAAATTCTCTCTATTGCCTTTGCATGCTTTCTCTCTGGGTTTTTTTGGAGTAGGGTGCCAGGAGAGGACAAACTGACCACAGAGAAAACACATTCATAAAAAGAAAGTGAAATAATGTCAAGGGAAAGGGACTACTAAAAGGAGGAAATAGTCAAAGGGTCTCTCCTCTTTTCAAACGCAATATACAACTGTATCACAACTTATTTTATTATTCAGACAGTAGAAGCAATTCCAGCCGGATATTGTATATGCTTTTGCATTGTGCCTGCATTCAGGCTTTCCCTTGTTGCATTTTTCTCATACATTTTTTACACTCAATCATGGATATTGGTTCACTCAAGTATTGTGTGTGAGAGTGTGTGTATGTGTGTGGCTTCAACCTCCTTTTTGTTTCGTACTGCTTGAGGCCCCACTTTTAACTAAATGAAAAGGGTATTCATAATGCTCAACATGAATGCATGCTAAAACTGTGTATATGTGGTTTATCTTTAACTCAACACAATCGGGCAGAGGGAAACTTTGTTTTTATATTTGTCTAGCCTTGAGCACATTTAGTAATTTGACTTGTAAACGAGTGAAATAAACGGAAGCAGTCATCAAGTAGATTGTGTTGATAGATAGAGCTGAGAGGGCTTAGAGCACATTATCTACTTTAGGAAGGGTAGTGTACACGATAACATTTTGTTGCGCAAACCTGTGCCTCTGCCTATGTTGTAAATTTACTCTCGGTTTTCTGGGCTGCTTCAAAATAACATACTCGGGTGTCTCTTAAGGGTATGCCCTCTTACAAAAAATATATATGTATATTCGGATTGTGACACAAAATGTGTGTGGTTGAGTAGGCACAAGGAGAAAAACACATGGGAAAATGGGAGCACTGTGAGAGAAATAACAAAACTCAAGTATCATCATGTTACACGTTACCTACTTTTTCTGGAGGAAAGGGCTTCGCAAAAGAGTGAGTTACAAATAGAAAGGGAATGGTCCACGATGTGGTTTCCCACAGTAGTAAAATATGGATGAAAAGTAGAGGGCTGACAAGGCATTCCACAGCCAAATAAGAGGGCTTTCTCTCTACTTTCTCCTTTTCTCTCTCTCTCTCCTTTTCTACTCTCTCAAAGGCCCTTGAAATGTGTTGGAGTGATACTTTCTTTTTGGATGTTACTCCTACATCAAGGATATAGAGATAGCCATTATCCTGAAACAAAATCTCTTGAAAATACTTTTCTATGCAAGTTAGGTTATATAAGCTCTTTTATCCCTTGTACACAACATTGCACTTTTATGAAAATCTAAAAGTATTGCTATACTTTTTTAAATGACAACGTTTGGTGTGGATGAACTGTGCCTTTTTACACATTTTTCTTAGCCCTCGCTTGTTCCAAGATGATATGGCAAAATGCTAACAATAATAATATTCCCACGATCCTTAAACTCTGACGTAGTGCGTATTTGTGCTCCGACTGGTAAAAAAAATCGGAACATCTCCTCTGTATTCTCTGGAATTATATCAAACCGTCTTGTTTTTCATGAATATCTCCGTGCATACTTATACGAGCAAAAACCAACCCAATGTGAAAGTCATTTTAAATCTTATAAGTACATTCGATGGGGGATTTTCCAAGAAAACCCATATCATTTAACTGAGTTGTTGTGTTTACGAGTTCAGAGAATTGGATAAACCCACTGTATCTCTATCCTCCCTTTTCATAAAAAATACTTCCAAGAAGCCCCTACTTAAATAAACATTCAAAATGCCATTACGCTAAGAATCCTTTTCCCATCTTCCGACGTGTTTCGTGCTATGCATTCACAAACAAATAATGTTAGTATTTATTGCTTTTAATAAAGTTGAATTTCATTTGTAAATTCTAAATAATTACGTATATTATGTTGCAGACATGTAATTACTTTGGCGAGTACAAATTTCCGGTCTTAAGGGAATTGTGTCTGTGTGTTTTATATAACAATTTTCCCGCAAGCGAAGGCTTTATGTTTGACTTCGGCAAAATAAATGCATAGCTGAAGGCTGTAACATGGTAAAATGGCATCTCCATTCAAAATTCCAGAGAAGAATTATCCGCATCTAAAAATCGCCTCGAGGAACAGACACAAACATTAAGTTTCGTAATAAAGACAAACAACCTTGTTTTCCTCCTGTTCTAAAAATCAAAGAACAACAAGAAAAGGTCATAGAATCTACATTTTTCTACAGCGCATTTTAGACTCTGATAACAAACTTTCACGAAACCCACAATAAATATTTGAGTCACTCTATATTTTAACTTTGGTATGCGTTGATCCTGAGTGAAAGTGAAAGTGTTGAGTGTATAAGAAAAGAAGAAGAAAAAGTAATACAGGATATTTGTCGAATAAAGAAAAGCGTCATCATCATATCATCATCACATCATATCACAACTTGGTTTCCTCTACATGAATTTTTTTCTTTATTCTCATGTCTCCCTGAATGTACAAAGAAAATCGAGTGGTTTCATAATAAAAATTTTTTTCGTATGAGAATGAGAGGTAGACACGAGAGAGCCCTTGTCCTATCGCCTTTTTGCACTTTCCTCACCCAATTTTTCCTCCTTGAGTTTTCCCTTTTTACATTCTCTTTTGTATTTTTGGGAAGTTGGAAGTAGAATATATGAAAGCCGAGATGAGATGGGAGGGAGAGTTAGCCTCCAGCACAATAATAACATAATATGCTTTTGCTTCTCGCACACACATAACATTTGAGAAAAATATTGTATACTTTTTTCTTGTTATAGCCTGAAGAAGGTACACAAAACGCATGCATGACGATACATACAAAAAACACCATCCACAATCCACACACACACACAAGCTCCCAGCAAAATATATATAAAAAATCTACTCTTTTTTATTTTTATGCCCCGTGTTGTGTGCTCTGCGACTCTGGCTCTTCCAGAGAATTTCCAGTAGCCAGTTTATATCTTCTCATCGCCAGTGTTTCGCCTCCATCCCATTTTCTCTCTCTCAAAAAGTCACTCACCCTGAGCCAATTGGATATGTATGAGCTGTGCTTGTGTGCTTCTGCTCACAGTGAAAGTATGGAACAAAAAAAGTGATTGCAAGTACACTCACAAGTGTGCCATTGTATCTTATGGCAGACAACGACGGCTACTCAAAAACCTCACTACTTTCTACCACCACACACCCACACCACGTGAAAAAAAAACAAGTTACGACAAGTAACAAGAAAAACAGTAGCACTCTTTTCTCTCGTGAGTCTCCTCTCTCTTTCCTCAAAAAAATCTTCTTTTTCCTCTCTTTTGTGTATCTAAACCTCACAGGTTTTTTTGAGACTTGAGACCGAGACGACCCTCTCTCTATACGACAGACAGGGAAAAGCTGCTTTCCTTATTTCTTTGTCAGTGTTGCAACTCTGCTCCACTTCCGTATTCGTGTCATCGTCATACACATATACGCAATTGTTATAGCTTTTTTCCCTCCTGATGCCAAGTACACCATTATATTTAGCTTTCTGCGTATTACGCCTTCCATCTGTCTGTCTATCTATCGTTGTTGGGCCCTATCATCGTCAATGCGTGTGTTGTATCTCTTTGTTGCGTATTAGATTTGTTTGAGATGAGAAAGGGCCAGTAGAAGTTGAGAAGAGCGTGCGTGCATTTCTTTCTAGCATTGCTTTGCGTAAGTGTTTGTATGTGTCGGTTCGTATGGCATGTTTACCACCCGCTGTCAACCTTGTTTCTTTCATCGTTTCCATTTTTATATATAAAAAAATCTTGCCGGTTTTCTTTCTTGGCAGCTGGATGAGTATCTAGCTTTATACTATCTTCAAAAGACTATATTTTCTCTGTTTATATTCATACTCTAATGATATACAGAAAGAAGGAAATACATACGTAGTTTTTGTTTGGGCACAAAAAAATTCTTTCATCTATGCACAAGCAAGAAAATATTCTGATTGTGAAATCTAGTCACGTTCATAAAATAGGCATATTCTTCCTTCTGACGAGGAGTACAATAAGCTATATGTGTTTGGTATTTGAACAAAAGGGACGCGTGCGTGTATCTGTGTTATTATTGTGAGGGTGGATTTGCAGGGAAGATTTTCTCTCGTTTGACGCTCACCATCAGGTCAGATCAAGTAGATTAAGTTATGTTACTCTCTGTCATCACATCACATCATTTCCAAAATAGAAGAAAAATGTATGAAATGGAGTCGCTTCCATAACCAAAAGAATTTCACGGAAAACTAGAAAGGTTAAAGAAAGTGTATCAGCAATAGAGCAGAAGTATGAAACGAAAAAAAATATATCTTAGAAAATGTAACCTTTCCATCTCCTTTCCACATTATTTGAGCGAATTTTTAAGTGGGCGTGTATTTTTCTCCCCATTCGTCTGGTCTGACTTTGACAGTTTCTGGGAAATGGGGAGCTGTGCAGAAACAAAATGCGTCAGCAGGAGTCACACAGAAGATTATTTTCACAGGAGAAAACATAATAGGGCAACACATGGGAGCGAGAGGTTCCTACTTATAACTATTTCTGTAATTCTTATCAACATTTCACATTTCACCTCGAAAAAAGCAAAAAAAAATCAATCATGCTTTTCATGGAAAATGCTGTCAGCAGCCAGACGAAAGTCAATTTTGCATATAGCGTGGGTTGGGTATCATATGCACCCACCCGTGTGCTCTTGTGTAAAACTTTTCCTTTGCGTTGCTACAAAGCTTTTAAAATTTAGTTTAACGCTTAACTTGTCAGCATGCTTTTGATAAAGAAGCTTACAGCCACTGAGAGCACAAGCAGAACAATAAATATAAGCGCTTTCTCTCCCGAAGTACGTAGATAAACACGTGTGCAAGCAGCACATTGTATATTGGAACGACTTTTGGGGTTGCTTCAGGGCAGCTGTGACCGCCGATTTAACAATAAAACAACCATCATCATTTAAATTTTTATGGCTTCCTCAGTCACCAATCGATTTCGGTTTATTTCATGGACCATGAATATTTATGGACTGTGTGTAGATTGCTTTCAAAAATATTATGGACTGAGCTATGGTGGTGTAGGCCACAACTCAAAATTCTGACATTATCATGAGGAAAAACCCTCTGGGGTCAATAAAGTAATCTTTAATGTGATCTATCATGCAATAAGATTTAAAATATGGTGATTTTTCTCTCCCACTATCGCAACTCCAGAGATTATTATTTGGAATTAATTACTGCCATTTTCACTAATTATTTTTTTCTAGTCAAACGAGAAAGTATAGCGATCGAGAAATTCTCCTTCAGGTTCCTCTTGTATGTTTCCAGGTTGTCAGTGTGTTCAGTATTCTAGCATTCCCGGGGACAAGGAATGGGGCGTGTTCACCAGTCCAGATTATCCAAGGTCGTATCCAAGAGGAATCAGGTGCCTTCTCTTCTCCTTTCAAGCTCCCAAGGATCACATTGTCCAGATAGCGTTCCAAATTATTAAGCTCCCGCAGCCCATGAATGGGTAACCATTTCATTTACAAGTTTTAAGAAACTAATTTAAAAGTTACCCATATGAAAATATTTGTGTCGAAATCTGCAGGAGTCGTCAAGAACGAAATGCATAATTTATTATGCAGAGGATTTTCTTTCTATTTCTGCAGAAATTTTTCCTCTGATATCTAGAATCTCAACTAATACATACAATTATGATTATTAGCTGTGACTTTTTTTTGAATTTTCTGCTGAATCCTAACTTGATTATGTCAAAG
>JAQFZW010003194.1:0-13833 GCA_034687055.1 Heteromurus nitidus
TGTGAAATCCCGGCCACAATGTGGGCGCGTGGGTAAACTTTTCTGACCTAGGGGAAATCCGGGAAAATTCCCGAAAAATCCCGGATTTCCCCCTAAAAAATCCCGGTCACAATGTGGCCACGTGGGTAAACTTTTCAGACCCCCGAAATTGGCACTGCAGCTGGAGAGAAAGCAATTCCATTCAAGGACCTAATTGTCGCAAGGAAAAAGTAAAAGTAAAAAAAAACCGATTCAGTCATAAAATTAATGAAAATATATTTCTTCCATCTCAACTAGTATCTACCTCCACGTTTGGAAAGTGAAGCAATAGCTGATTCCAGGGAAGGATATCATCGTCTTCGTCTTCTTCGTCTTCAGGACGGAATGTATAACAAGCTGCCAACCACTCTGCTTCATTCAAGGTGATAGAAAGATGCTTAACATTTGGTTGAATTTTAACTGCTCCAAGTTCTAAATTCCTCTTATAACTCCTTCCTCCGAAACTGAAACGCCGCATCGCATGCAACTTGAGTGTGTGCACATTTGGCGTGTAATCGATGAGCGCCCTTCGAAGGAACTTGCTCGACATGATGAGAGGATAAAAGAGCTCCAGTTCTCTTATCCATGGCCCACAATTTTTCCAAAAATTTAGATAAGCAGTCCTTCTGGCGAGGCTATTACTCAAATCATCAAAATATTTTTGGTCAGAGTCACTCTCGTCAGTAGTTTCCCCGTAACCGTGATGACTCCTTGGGAATTCCCAATCCAGTAAAACATATTTTCGGTATGGCTTTTCCACAATTGATGGTGTTTCATAAAGCGCATTGACATTGTGCCAGTCTAGGCGCTCTCCGTGAAAGGGCTTATTATCTCGATTGCCGAAGGTCTTGCCAATGTAAACAAACATTTCATCTCGCCACCGTTGAAGAGACAAATCGTGCCAGAGTTTGCAAACGAGCCGGAATCGACGAAGATCCTCCAACTCGCACAAGTCAAAGAAAGTTTGCAGCACCTGTGAAAATGATAGAAAATTATCAGTTGAAAAGGAACTTCAAGTCCTAGATTCAAGGAAAATGTGTGAAGATTTATAATATATCAATATATTTTAAATTTCACCAAATGGTTTAACATCGTATTTTGGTGACAGGAAACCCCAGGTTCTTCAACTTCCTCGTGAGGTCTTTCGATATCGACTTCAATGTTTGCTGGTCCACAACTTCTTTTCCCTGATGAGCTAGCCATTTTTGAAAATTTTCAGATCACGACGTCACAAGGCTGAAATTTTATCCGTCAAGAAATTGCATTTAATCAGAAAAATGTAAAAACGAATCTATCACCCCAAAAACATCCCTTCCAATTTCCAACTCAAACTGTCAAATGTCATCATATTACAAATTAATAATTTTATGAGAATCACCTGCAACCTGACTTGATCCACTCCTATCTCTGGCTCCTAACTCCTATTATTGGCAGCAAAGCAAACGAATGGAAAAGTAATTTGTTAGAAATTAGCCAAGTAAATAGAGAGGTTTAAAAATTATTTTGCTTCCTTCACATAAATTGTTGTGTTATATTGTTTTCTGCTAAAAAAAACAACTAAACCAAGACTTGGGATGCACGTGTGTTGTTGTTGTTTTGATGACATTGCCTCCCGCCACGAGTGAATTTGAACTTGCCTTTGTTCACGGAGCAAGAGTACATGCTTCCATGCATGCAACATCTGTTCGCTGATGTTGATGCATCATGAAAACACAAATCAGAACTTCATCATTTTAAGTATTAAGTATGACACAGAACGAAAGCGAATTAATTTTAAATTTTAATGTATGTAATTAATACATATATCGAGCCAGTTCATTTAAATCTGTCATTATTGGGATATCGATCTATGAGTTAAATGGTGCATTTGTTAAGAAATTTAAATCGCGTTAAAACACGAGTAGCTTAAATGTCGAGTTTTTGGTGTCATAAATCAGCGTGATACACAAATTGGCTGAATTAGCCAATTTGATATTTTCGTATGAAATCCAATATCCAGTATAAGCACGCATAAAATTGTGTCAATTTGAATTGCAGGGATTTGAGTACGAGTACAACTCGACCTCAAAAGTTCGTAATAACTTTTATCTGGATTAACAAAAAATAAGAATGAAATGGCCAAAATAAACTTTGAGGTTAGCTGCAATAATCATTTGGTATTTTATGATTCTTAATTCCAGTGTGATGCCCAAATTTGAGTCGATTTATAGAGGCGGCTTTTTGTGCACAGATAGGTTCATAAACATTAATCTCGCAAGTTCACTTTATCCCTGATTTTGCTGCTGGCAAACATTCAACATTAGTTGTAAAATTGTAAACAAGATTTTATCCATGTGCCACTTTCGTTATTTGACTGAAAGCTTTATTTTTTGTTCCCAGAAACCCCGCTCGTATATTTATTATTACATTTTTTGAAATGTTGCCATAAATTGTCTTGCAGAATGCACGTAACTCTAGTATACATAAATGTATACCAGTTTTAACCAAACTTCTTCGCAGTCATAATATGCAGGTGGAGTCAGATGAGTTAGCTTGACATATACCTTTTCTGATTACTCAATCTCAATGCTATGATAAACACGACACATTGGAATAAATTTTATATTTCATTTTATACTTTTATATTGTTGTTGACGCATGATATTTGGTGGATAACATCACCGTATTCCAAGAACTCATTAAATTGTTCAATGAAACCTTTTTAATGGTAATTTATTGGCATCGGTTGTTTAATTGCAGGGATTGGTTAGGGTTTACAATAAGGAAAAGTTCATCCATAATTCCGTGATCAAATTTATATAATGTGAATGACTACAAATGCAAACTTCCAGTTTTAAAAGTAGTACAGTTGCGATATTAATTGGGCAACTTTGGGTTCAGGTCGTGATATAACTTACCACAATAAACTGATAATTCCCTTGTAAATAAATAAAAGTATAGTATCCCCTCGTAAATAAAGTAATCCTTATGAAAGCACCGGCAGAGTAACTTATTTTTAGAAAACTTATTAAAATTTACGTGTTTGTTTCCAATACCCCCTTGGCAATTTATGCTATCATTATATGCAGGATGTGGGGATTTTCGAAATTTTTATTTTTAATGGTCACCCACCATAAATAAATATTAACCAACTAACGTGTCCGCATTTTTTGTTCCCTGACAAACACGCCGACCTTAATCCTGGAACCAGTGCTGTCATTTTTATTCTGATCGATCCATTTTTAAGTATTCGATTTGCGTTGTATGGTCAAATCGAAAAAAAAAATCACCAAAAATCTTGTCATTCTTCTGATGACGACTTACAATTAGATGGCGATGAGGAAAAAACTGTATAAAAGCATCCTCAGGTCGAACACTTTTTATTATTCCCATAACGTAACTTGGCATACTACAACCACAAAACCATGAAGTCCTCTTCAGAATTTTCAAGCCGTTGGCTACTAATTCTTCTGGTATACAACATCGCCCCATCCTTTGGGAGTGTTTCAGACATTCTCGGAGATTTGGCCATTGGAGAAGAGCCCAGCAATCTTCCAGAGTCAGAGAAATATTCAAATCCAAGACAAGGTTGGTGCAGACTTGCTGCTGCTTCTGGAAAATGTTCCATTTTCTACGGCCCCCTTGGTACGGTTGCTACAATTCAACCTAAGGAATTCCTGGAAGACTACAGAGACTCCAACAATGAGACAAGGAGAAAACTGGCAGAAGTTCTAGCTCACAACTTGGAAAAAGTTGTTGACCTGAATAACACGACGAGGAGACAAATGGAGGCGATCATAAAAAATGAAAGATTCAAAGATCATGTGTCATACCTGAAGAAGCTTGGTGATGCACAGACTGAGAGCATCATCAGGGAGAGTACTTCAAACGACCCCTCCAAAGTAAGTTCAAAATTTATATTTTCCAGAAAAAAATTAATAAAACTCCAGTTCAAATATTTGTAATATTTTAAATTTCAGATTATTTCCACAATTTCCGACGCAATTGATTCCCAAAGACCAAACTCAAAAATGAGTCCTTCACTAGTTCTCAATTGCATCACAAATACAACCTTCGTAAACACCTTTGGGACGGAGGATGGCGAACAAGTAGATCCCATTGGCCAATTTTTCCTCTCAAAAGCAGTCCTAAATGGAATGATTGAAAATGAAAACGTCTCCCTATCAAAAATCGGGGCACGAATTGGATTCGACTGGGTGTATGATGGTTCCCCTTCTGAAGACCGCTTCCTTAAATTTACAAGGGAAGTAGCCAGCACTTCAAAACGTTTGGCTTATCTTGCAGGTCCCATCGGTACTGTTTTCGATGAAAGTTTGAGTAGTTGGTCCTTCTCAAAATCTATTCAGAGGATGCAGAATGCTACAAAATACAATCGTAACGACGCAGTTGTTAATGTTATCTTGGATTCTGTTTCAATTGTATCCGAAAGACCTATTGCAGAATTTCCTCCAGCAGCACCTGTAAGTACGTCTGTTGGGCCAGTTATCGATACCCAAACAAATGCAGTAGTAGCCACCTGTCAAGCAGCGAAAAATTTCGCCATAACAAATCCAGTCATCCCAGCAATTCCTCCACAAACTGCCGCTTTGAGCTGGAATATTTCCACAGATTGGTTTGGAACAGCAAAAAAGGCATCCGTTGACAGTTTACTCGCCTACAGGTCCGCAAAGGATGTGAGCATTCAACACAACTTCATCTTTCTGCAGTAAGTATCCGACTCGAAGGACCATGAAAAGTTGATTAGTTTTTTAACTCATCTACTTTCATATTTTAAATTCTAGCAACAACATCGGCTACCTTGGAGTAGTCTTTCCTTCCCAGACTTTCAACGTCTACGACTCTTGCACACTCACCATTCGTCATTGCGCCTTAAAAATGTTTGGCAAGTGTGTTCGATGGGAGAGTCGGAGAACTCTTGGGACCGGATGCCAACACAACCAACGTTGTGGATCAAATACATGCCGCACCCGCAATGAAAACATGAATTCAGGATATAATGAATTTATTTGCACCTGCCACGTTGTCGAAACGTTCACTTCTCCCGGGGCGAATTCACATGTCGATTTCAGAGGTAGAGCTAGCCTCAGATGGGACAGGAGCCTTCCAGCAGACATCCGCACTGGATTATTTCAGTGTAAACCTGGACGAACGAGTGGCTTCACCAGAGCATCTGAGGGTACGACGAGGAGCGAATATTATTGCTTTAGTGCAGTGGGCTTGCTTCAGCCCACAAACAGGAGAGCCTCTGGACAAAAAATGGTTTATGATTTGAAGGATGGGAATGACGTCATATACACAGGTTTGACTTCAACTCCAAATGTCTTCTTCGTTGGGAACCATGGCACCAAAACATTTTATGGAGGAAGTGGCCCAAACGAATTCATTTTAAATGGAGACTGCAGGAATACATTGCGAGGGACGCTGCATGCCTACGGATCAGTTGCTGACGCCATCACACTCGGGACAAACTGCGCAAGGGGATATCAAATGAATATAGATTTATTGAGAAGCGTCCTATTTGGCCCAAGCAATTCCACATTGTTGTCCATCTACAATATTGAGCAAGTTAATGGACGACTAAATGAGGGCGACAAGGTAATAACTTCGTGCACAACACGATTTCTTAATTTACTCGGGGGCAAATCGGGATTAACTGATATCATCGAGGTTCCAAACTCATCTTGTACATCTCTCAACTTGACAATTAATGCCGGAAGTTATACGACAATTACCTCGAGAGCAACCAGAGGAGTGGTTACTACTCTCTTTGGAGCGAGATATACGGCCACATCAGTAACTTACGACATTCATCCAGTGGCAACACAAATTCAGCATATCATCTTCTTAAATACATTTTCCAAAGATATTGCTGCGTCCACTACTTCTAGATCAACTTCCTCAAGGTTCATCATAGTAAACTTGAGAAATTCGAGGAACAGCGACGTAGCCGCATTCCGTTTCAATTTCCAGAGCACCGCAGCAACCCACCAACAACAAACAGTTTCCTTCGTAGAAGATTATCAAACTAATAGCGTCTTTGTGGCATCACTTCATAGCGCATCCTACTTTTACCATAAACTTCCCTTAATTTCTCACAATACCCCCATTCGAACCGGGAATCCCTCCTTGGCTAACACATTTGAAATTTTAAATTCAAAATGGAGCGCTACGGGAGGAAGCAGTTCTGACGAATTTATTCTTCGCACACCTACCGTCACATTACTAGATGGAGCTGGGGGCGATGATACACTTCGACTTCATTCAGATGTCAAATCGAGAGTCACCATCAATTTGTCTACGACAACCCCTTACCGAAACATTGAAAGAATCATTGGTCACCCCGGAAACCCGGCGACTGTCACTTGTGGCTGTCAAACAAAACTTGTCGACCTGAAAGGTGGATCATCCTCCACTGGCTCAGATATTGTTACCATATTGTCTAGTGTCTGCACGGGCAGAAATCTTCAAGTTGTGGCCAGGGGACGTACCGCAATTACGGTAGGTGCTGAAGCGGCAAAATCCTCCAATGACAAAATTGCTATTGTTATTCTACCATCCGAAAACGTTGCCACGAATCCAACCTACGTCGCCGTCACTACACAAACAACTAGTCCAAACCTTTCTATCAACGCTAGGTTCACTCACACAAACTGGACAGTTGAAAATGTCCGATTTACTTCCAGCCTCGAAAATGCCTTGGAGATCAGTTTTAAATCGGGAACAGAATATATCAGGATATTAATCCTAAAAATTTGGTAAAGAACACCGCCACCTATGTTCCAATTCCGTACATTCAACTAACTCGAAATAATTCGAATGCGCATCCCAGCCAGCTGATAATCAAGAGAGAAAACTCCGCACTCGTCCCGGAAGTTTTATTCTATTTGAATAGAACTTCCAGTGCAAGCATGTATTCGACAACAGTTCAAGGTTGGAATCAGACTCGAAACTTGTTCCAAATTACAGTTGGCGCGTGGACTGTTACCGGAGGAAATCAAAATGACATCTTTCAACTTGACCCATCAACCTCTGCTGTACACATTGATGGCGGCGCAGGGGAAAATATTTTGATGTTGGAACAAGGCGCTACAAATCTAAATCAAGTATTTCACGTAAATCTTCAACAAAAACAAATTGGATACTCCCACGTCACGAAAGGTAGACTCCAGCAAATTTCTCATGTATTTGGTAGAATCCACAAGCCAGACTTAATTAATTGCGATTGCAACACAAAAACTGTAAATGGAAGAGGCGGCTCCTCACTATCGGTTTTGGACGATATTCGGATCCCAGCCATCAATTGTGTGGCAAACAACAAAATGAATATTAACATTGACGTCCCCAGCTTTACAAAAGTTGGAAATACCGCCACCGAGGGCACATTTTCATACCATGTGGAAGACTTGATAACGAGCTCTTTAAGTCTTCGCGCCACTCAGAACAATCTTCACCAAATTGACATCTCTTTTAATGCCTGGGATACAGTCGAAGAGGTCACATTCAACAAAACCATAAATCAGCTGATGCTCCGAATTCACATAGGCAACGCCACAAAAATTCACAATTTTGAAATGTCCCGCCATCCGTCCCATTCGCCCCAATTCACTAATCCAACATTCACTTTTCATCATCCGGCCAGTTCAGTCACTTCAGATATTCAAGTAAGTTCAGAGGGGGTCATCAGTTCGACCATAGCGATTCAGCAGAAAGGGGACGATTTTGTGAAAGGACTTCCAGTCGATTTTAACCGATTTCTTCTAAATATAACTCAAACTGGAGGGAAACTTGGAACAATCCAAGGATCCGGGTTGAGCATCGCCAATCAATTCTGGATTTACGACTTGCAAACTTCACTAAAATTATTGAGCGGAGGAGGAAGCTCCAAACAAAATTATCTTCACATTTCAGAAAACCTTGGAAGGGGCCAAAATGTTGAAGTCGATCTTTCCATAGCCAATGGCAACCTGAAGGTTGGCCAAATCGCGGTAATTTCAAAACTCGAAAATGTCCAACATTTCCATGGGCGAACCAACTTGAATTTCCACGACAAGGCTTACGTCACATGTGACACCCAAAGTGTGACACAGGTGGAACACGTTGTCATCCTAAGATCCCCTCAAAACCAAGAATACAACTTGACCATTGGAGTAGGTCGTAAAACTATTGTAGATTTTAGCGAATTCAACAACATAAATGAAGATAGCAACTCAACAGGAAATCTATTCACTTACAAATTTTCTTCTCTGGAATCATTCAACATAAATTATTACAACTCAACATTAGTTACCAAGGCAACCCACACATACCTCCTCGCTGTTTCTTTGGACGACCTCGAATCCTTCCAATTCGACAATGTAACCAAACATCTTCATTACACGAGCGACCGGGTCCCCGTCAGTCATCAAATGATTGGGGATATTCCAGATGGCGAGCAATTTTACCGAAATCCTGTGATGTTGACCCAAGACGGATTCCGAATTCAAGTGGACGCCTCTGGAGGAATCTACCTGACCTTGGGAGCAGGCTCTTCCTTCTCGAAAGACAATCTTACCTCAACAGTCATTCCAATGTTGAGTCAAGTCGCAAAGAGAACTCGAGCTACAATAATTATTCAAACAGATGCCGAGTTTATTTACGTCGGCCATGGAGATATTGAAGGGGACCGGAATGTCCTTCAGAATGTTGGCTATCTGGAAAGTCATTTAGCTGGAGGCGGAGCCAGAGACACAATTTATGACATACTCAATTTAACAAGTAATGTCTTCATCCATCCAGGCTTCCCAGGGGGAAGCAACTCAAGTAATCTGAATCCGGCGAAGCAAACTGTAGACCTCACCGATATCGTGGTTCCCATTCGACTCAAATCAGGAGAAAAATATGTGCCAAAAATTGAGCGACAGGAGGACGACCTTTGTATTGAAATGGTTGGCCATGAAGGCGAATTTCCAGGAAAGATTTTCATTGTGGATGGAGCTATTAAAATGGAAAATTATTTAGGTTTGCAATTCCTTCTGAGCAATTCACTCATGGACTTGGTGGCTGAAGGGGAAACCTGGAAGCTGGAGCCTCGCCCTCTATATATTCCAGAGGGAGGATACTACACCCTGGCCAAAGAGGACTTTGAGAATGGGCAGGACATTCGGATGGTGGAGAGCAACTCAACATTTAACATTCACTCAACCTTCACTACAGCCATGAACATAACTGATTTACTTCTGACGACATTGAATACAAATTGAAATTCAGTGTTCAGACTTAAAATGTGGACGTTCAAAAGTAACTAAATTAATTCTTGACAAGGATATCCGGTATACATATTATGAATTCGCGTTTTTGAAATACTAAAGCAAGAACTTTTATTTTATATTGCAATCAATCCGCGCACTACAAACGATTTCAACGAGCGTTGGTTGTCAAACAATTTTATTTCCGCAACAGAACACTGATATTTCATATATTTAAGCTTCCATCCACATCCATGCCAAAATCACTCCGGCGCTCACCAGATCCAATTTTCCCCACTTTTTACAAGTTTACTAAAGCTTGAGAATGGAAATGCTAATAAAACGTTTACTCCCGTTTGTATTTTTAATTTTGAGTAAATCCCTTCCTGGACAAACTTGTTCCAAATCAACGGAATTTTGTGGTAGCGTGGATCTCAGCGAAACATTAAGACATGCCGAGTCGTGCATGGTACATCTCATCGCGGCACATGTGGATCGTGAAAACGTAAAAATATGCACAAAAATTTAAATATTAACTTAAAAGATCGATTCATAATTAGATAAAAATTTGTTACTCGTTTCAGATAAACTTTGAAAATATGAAAATAGAGAACAACTATCGTGTCATCGCTTCAACAATACCCACTGTATTATCTAATTATGTTTACGAATCAACATCACCAACATCGGAGCTCAAAGGTAACATGTTTTGTAGTGACAAGCTCCCAAACTTTGGTCTGAGGTCAAATCAAACATTTAAGTCAACCCCAGTTCCACATCATCAAAATTGCCAGGTTCAGGTCTACGTTTCACCATCCGCATGCCAAAGTTGGAGATCAGTCCATCGGTACATTGGTTGGGAAGACGTCGTCCCTCCAGACTTTTGGGAACTATACACGAGAAATGCTACATCATCAATGATGCGCCGAGCTCGAGCGTTTTTCCTTTTTGTTCAAAACTTTGGGAACGAGATCACACCCGGCAACAATTTCCTCCAGCTCACGAGTTTCTTGGGCTGGCTCAATTTTTTCAACAAGCCCATTTCCGACTTTCTCCCAACAAAGTTATTGATCGAGATTAAATGGAATTATGAGAATTGCTCAGAGATCGAGATATATGTCTACCATTTGGAGCAACAAATTGTGAAGTTGCCTCGCGTCTATTACCTTTCTTACGAAGACTCGTACTCCGAAGATGCTTACATCGTAGAGAAATTATTTTATTCTTTCCCATTTTATCGGATGTTTTCCGAAGACTCACGTACCAAGTACATGGGCTTCGACTACAAAAAAACGTTCCTTCGAGGATTGATTGAGTTCAACCACGATTTCGTTGAGAGAGGCAGCAACAACATTGACGTTCACAAGTTGTACGTTCATCATCGGGAATTGTATCAGAAATTAGCTTTCAGTGATTCCGACTCCACCGATTTTGGCCAGCTGAATGGAAACAAAGCTTACTTCAACGACTGGATAGACACTTTCGATTTAAATATACTCCTGTTGGAAATTCTACTCCCAAATACGAGCGTGGAATTGCACGAGTTGCGTACCATTCACCTCACCTTCTTCCCAGCTGCGATCCTCTCAAATCGCGGGATACGTCCCGAGTTCGGGATCGAGTGGGCGGGCTTGCATTTTGTGGCTTGTACGAGAGCTCAAGAAATGGGTAGCATTTCCTTTGAGGGATTCTCGTCGGCGTATGATAGGAAGACGTGGGCATCTCTACTAATCACTTCCCTTGCGACGGTCACCTTTTTATTTCGGACGAGAGGGAGGAGAAGGGGAAAACTCATCAGTAAAAATGCAGATTTTTCCGCATTTTTACTTCTGAGTTTTCCTCTTCAGGTGTTGGTCGAGCAAGGGTGTGATTTCATAGACAAGTTTAGAACTGTAGGTGGTGGGTGGCTACTCGCTGCCATTGTCCTCACTAATTGCTACAGGGGAAAAAATATTGATAAAATCATTGCACCCATCCCCTTCTACAAAGTGGACACTTTTGAGCAGATTCTTGAGAAGAATTTTTCCCTCTATTCGACAATTGTTTTAGGGGTGAAGGGATCGGAGGCGCACTCATCCTTTCACGTTCAGAAGCCAATTGTCGATTTTCTCAATGCCTTCTCTCAAGTCAATGTACTTTTTGGGGAGGAAGTTCAAACACATAAAGTCAATTGCGAAGATATCCAAATAAGTTGTGATAGTGAAACACTCGGCACTGTCCCGTATTTGACACATTTATTTCCCCAAATAGAGAGTTGGAGGAATGGTGAGGAGACGGATGCCATTTTGAGAGTGAAGCACTTGGCTGAGACGCAGGTTGCCGGGGTAACTGGAAGTGAACTGTTGAGTCTTGTCGATCCAAGTTACTTCATGAAAACTCTCGCAGTCTGTGACTCGGTCGCATTCGTCCACTCATTCGACGTTGTCCACAGAGTTTACTCTCAGCTGAGGGAAATGTTTTACTCGAGTTGGACTGGGCGAGATAATGAGGCTTATGATCCAAAGTCCATTTCCATCAGCAAGGAATCCTTGGCGACGGTGTACACAGAGTGGCAGTTTCTCAGATTTCCTGCGATGAAAAATGTAATTAGTAAAAGAATGCATTCGTTGGCACATTCTGGAATTGAGTTGGCATGGCAACGTTGGAAGCTTCATACTTTAACTTTAAATGATACGTTGCTGGAAATAAGAAATCGTCAGGGGGTCAAGCGGGTCTCAATTTTTGACAATATTGTGTCCTTGTTTATACTGCTGCTAGGGCTATTGAGTGGCTGTATTGGCGTCTTTGGGGGTGAGCTTGGGATTGGAAATGGAAAATGTATGGTTCGTATGCCAAGACGCCGCGTCCGGATATAAATTTATATCTGTTTTAGACAACCATAAATTTATATCCCGTCTCCCGGCCAGCTGCCATTCTAATCAAATCAACTATACTCTTATTAATTCATGTGCAACAAACAAAATACCTTGTAAATATATTAACCATTTACACCAAATTTATTCCATTTGTTCCCAATAATAAATCTATTTCAAGATGTATGTTTATGTTTATATACTTATCTTGCTGACCTGACTTGAATTTATTTCAACAAACCCGTATATTTTTGATAATTTGCTGCCGAATATTTAATTTCCAATAATTATAATTTCAACTCTTCTAATTATAATTTACCATGAAATTTGTTCAACATGAGCAAATTTTGGGGAACTCTAGAGTCATTATAAATTTTACATATAAATACTTTTCTACATGCTCCTTCAGACGTTACAGTATATTGCTCCTCCATATTTTTTTATAGATGAACCTGTTAAGATATGGCACATGAAAACAGATGTTTATAATGTACGTCTATCAGGCGAACATTTTAACATATAATTCGAATATTATTATAAATTTCAACCTCGCAAATGTATGGATGGAACACGGACAAGGACAAAGGCATCTGGATTTTCGTAACTGATTCCAAGTCTACACTGATGAGAGCCACGTTTGACTGCTCCTGGGATGTACTCGTGCTTATGTTCCACTCAGCGCTGAACCAGAATGTCTCAAAGTATGATTCGCTTCTGGTAATAAACGTCATCACGTCGCCAAGCTCATGCATCGTGTCAATATGAAGTGCTGTCACATCATTGCCAACAAACGTCTCTTTACAGGTCCTGTCCACATTAGACCACGAGAGCCGCTAAATAGTCGTTGTTGCGTTTACAATCAGCACAATATCAAAGATGGAAAATTATATCCGAGACTAAATCAAAAAGCATTTCAATATAGCTTACAGGTTGGCGGAAGGCATAGTAAGAACTCTGCTTTGTGGTCAGCTCGTTGTCCAAAAGATAGGTGGAGGAGCCAAGGTAAACAGGACCTGTGAAGGATGGGAGGCACCAATAATATTTTCGTTAGAAATGAGAGCAACTAGCTTTGTTGAAATGGTTATGTCACCGTTGTCAGAAGCGGCTTGTACTTGAAATTCCAATATGAAGAGTAGCAGAGCGGGAACTATGTTAGTTTGCATTATTGAAACTATTTTTGGTATGTACTTGCACGTGGAGGTGTGAGGAAATTAAATTATTTTGAGAGTAGGAACACTGGTTTGTTCGGCTGCCGATTATGTGCTAGTTTCTAATCCCATTTCACAATTTATTTATACCCACAGAAACTGGTGGAATTAATTTATCCCATCCTTGAAAAAAAAAACAATTACTCAAGCTGATTAGATTACGAATGGCATATCCTTATCCTGATTTATTATTTAACTCGGCTGGAACAATTTACTGAGTTATGTGTTTGGGAGACAGAACAGAGATAGTTAAAAGGATTATCTGAAATTAGATTATTGTGTTTCAACTAAATTAAACAAATTGTGACGGTTGCAATGAAGGCATAACATGGCGTAGTTATTCATATCAGCGATTTGTGGAACAGTTCGGAAGTACTTTAAACTGTAAGTAAAGGCCTGTTCAGATTGGGGACAAAGTTGTCGTGGAATATCAATGGCAAATAAATTCGCATCAAAATCCGTAGTGTGAACTACGAACGGACGTGACAAGATTTTTCCAAAATATTGCATCAGAATTCCGACGCTGCAGGA
>JAQFZW010003195.1:0-13830 GCA_034687055.1 Heteromurus nitidus
CGTGTGTGTAGCTCTCAAGGGGATTTCAAAACCTCTTCAGATTTCACCTTCAAGCAAAATGCGAACCTTTTCACAGGATTTCAACTTGAATATACATTTATTCATATGGATTTTCATTTGGTGGCGGTGGGTAGAAATATTGTTTGATTACAAATCATTTCATTTTGTGTATTTCCTCCTACTTTAATTCTATCTCGTTAATTTTAAAATGTAAGGGTTTATACACCCTGATATTTATTAGGGGAAATTAATATGATTCAATGATAGAGAAATGGTGTGTGTACGAATGCGACAGGAAAGCTAGTCTATTAGCGTAAAAAATTATGGGGAGCCCGAGTACACCTGGCAACTTTTGGAAGAGGATAAGTCTTTCTGCTAAGCCTCATTGCAAGCTTCTCAACCGCGACATTCCTGTTGCATATATGAGCTTTGCTATTGAGACCTTCAGAAGGAATCAGGCCCATTTTCATATTCTTTTTGAGATTAAAATTTGAAATTCTACTGCAGGGAGCACATTCACATTTTGATGTACTCAAATTCAGGAAGCTTTCCGTTCGAAAATCTTCCCCTGAAGAAGGAGCCGCACAAGGGAAGATTGCATTCGTTCTCATTCAACCTTTCACACAAGTATGAAAAGCTGCAGTTCAATCTTAGCAACGAATCCCGACAACGGTCCGATCCATTTCAGCTTTGCTGTGAGCGTTGAATTGGATACTGCGTCCATGCGTGCATTTCTCTATTCTGGCATTGGCGAAAGAGATTTCTCAACATATTGAATCCAGATCGAGGGGAAAGGAAAAGTAAACATTGATGTGGAAATCATCAAGTTGATAAATCTTCCAGTATTCGGTTGACTGGCTTATAATAGGAAAGGGAAATTCATCATAAAACAAGTTTGCGAGGCTCATGGACAAAACAAGTGGACTGAGTGAAGAGGAGAGAGAGACAGAGAAAGGAACAACATTCGAGGAGTGGCTCAGTGCGCTATTTGCACTCTCCAGACGGATCTGAGAACATGCTTTACGATAATATGACACATAAACGATGTAGCGTACACAACCTATATAAGTCTAAGATTTCCGTAATCAGTGCATTAAGATGTCATTACTTTCATCTCAAGTGTTCCTCAATCTCAAGAACATCCTTCCGTAGGGCAACTCCACTATAAACAAAAACAAAGAGTTGGCTTGAGCCTTGACGTTAGCTGAATCCTTTGAAGATTTCTACGAGCCCACACTCAAGATTGGTTTAATCGTTACAATATTTTTTTTCTTCGAAGAGAGAAAAGGACGTTTGCACAACCAATATTCGAAAGACTAACACGCGCAGGCGTTGCTCTAATTATTCGCAGTGGAAATACTGAAGCTGAAAGTAGACCTATGCAATTTCACAATTCCACTACACCCATAAAGACATTATCATTATCGTGGAATAAAAAACAACAGAGAAACCGGAAGGAGCACACAACCTGTTTCCCAACATTCATATTCCACCTCTCTCACTTTCCGTATTTTTACTGTCTTCTTTGCTCATTGTTTTTTTTCTTGGAGCGAATGAAGTTTGATGTGAAGTGCATATTTTACATACACAAACTGTGTGTATTGTGATCTCAAGGGAAAACAATTTTTCTTTCTTTCTCCGGCAGAAAGACGAGGGAGTGAAGAAAGAGAAAATCTAGCGTTTCGCTCATCCTTCCGACTATTCCACCCATTTCCTAGATTCCCTCTGCAGCCATATGCAAATAATAATAAAAAGACAAGAGGAAATTATCTTGGAAATATTCATATTATTTTCACGGGGCTCTGCCCTTTTTCCCCTTCCACTTGAGAATGATATGATTGCATATATACGTACAATAACAGTAATAAGTAAACACACGGAGAGGGAACAGAGGATAGGCACACAGAAGTACAGTTGCTGACGAAAGGGAGAGGAGAGACGAAAAGAAGTTAGCAACACAAAACGAAGTTTCCTTTGTCATCATCATTTGTTCCCTTCTTCAAGCAAGGAGGGAAGAAGAAATCGAAAAAGAAAGTCGAAACTTTTCCTTTTCTCCCCTGCTTATTGCTACCTCCTCTTCAACTTCAACCTCCTCCCAAAAACAACTCTTGGAAAACTTCATTCAAAAAAAGAACATAGTAGCCGCTTGAGAACATGGGTATACATATACGCCCGAAGAAGGGTGAAGGGAGAAAACTGGTTTATTTCATTTTTCTCTCTTCTTTTATTGCCAATGCATACCTCTTGATGGAGGTATTATGAAAGGAAGGGAAAAGTACACACACGATTCTGACGAACGGTGAAAAAAGTAAGACGGTTCCTTATTTACGTTCTCTTGTGTTGCAATGAAAGTTTATATAAAAACGTATATTTTTTCATTGTACAGCATTATAACTCCAATGTTTGATGTATCATCTTTTCATTTCTTCCTTTTCCCTCATTATCCCTCAGAAATAAATATCAGTAAACACAAGTCACTGATGTGGATCAAATGGAGAAAATGGGATGTATGCATAGAACATGACTGTCTCATCAATTTACAAAAAAAATTGAGTCTTGCAACATATGTCGTTTATGTACGTGTGTAGTCAGTCCTCTTCTCCTCTAACAAAAAATCAAGTCAGTTCTTCCAGAAGAATTGTTTGAATTCACGGAAGAAATGTGAATTTTTTAGTCCTTCTCTTCCTGATAATAGTCTTCGTTATGAATATGATTCCTCTGAAACTAGTAGACTGGTGTATACATAAAAGGATTTCTTGACGGATTCAATTCAATAGCACACGAGAGCACACTTTCCCCTTGTTATCCAGCATTCTCCAGGGCTCATATAGACGAACGTTGTGAAATGTCTCACACTTTCCCATTGGAACTCTGTATCCTTGTGTGTACGGTGCAATAATACACGCTCAATATTACAAACGAAAGTTGTTTTTCTCGAAAGAAAATTGTAACAATTTCAAAGATTCCACATTCTTTTTTAAGGAAAAAAGTTTTTTCTCTTGTGATAGTGTTTATATAGCCTCGAGTGAAAGTGTGTGGAGCTATTGGCCATATATATTTTTGAGAGAAATCCCTATCCATTCTTGTTATTCATTCACTTTTTTTGCTGATATTTCGGCTGGGACTGATTTTCCCAGAGTTTTCAGGACAAAAAAATCCGGTATATTGGCACATACCTTTTTACTCGTTTTCTCACTACTTGGATATCCATATCGGGATAGTTGGAGTTTAGTTGTGTGAGCATAACAAAAAATTTTTTTGCCCCTTTCACTTTCAACAAAAAATATCTCCAGGGTGGAATTTCAAGTGAGGCGAACCAAGTGAAGGATATATTCGATGCTCAATCGGTTCGAGGAATCCAAGCGTGGAATGCAAGATTCTTGGAAGAAATTTTTTCCTCTTGTAAAAAAATATTTTTTGTTGCCTGTACCTATGTTATGATGGAATGATAAGACGGAATATTGAATATGGAATCTTTGGGTAACCTGATGTCACACATGCATAAAAAAGTATGATCGAACTATAAAATTCCTAACGTGATTTAATAAAAAAAAATGTGCAAGGAGAGAAGTTCGCTCAGGTATTTAATCCGGATCGGGGACAAACTTGCGCTCACCATTTGAATAATATGCTCCGAATTGATCCATTGTAGCTGTAGGGCTGAGAGAACATTAATTAAACTATCAACCCAAAAATTCCTACAACATTCGATCCAAACTCAACAAACGCAATTATCATTGTGACTTTATTTTATTTGTTCGCTTATACACAATTCATGAAGTGTTTTCTCCGCCTAAACATCAATAATCAATGTTGTCGTCCGTTTCCAGCTATGAATCAAGAGGGCAGAGGGTTTATCTATTTCTTCAGTGCTTTCTCCTTATCGCGTTAACCACGTTATTTCCTTCCCCTTATTGTGTGTGTATGCTCAATAAGCTCAAGTCTATCGACCATTCGCTTTCATCATCACCACATGATGATGATATTACAATCAGTGGACACACAATTCCCCTAAAGATATCGAACCAACAACACGAGTTTTTTTTGGTTCTTCTTCTCTTCTCCTCACCCACAACAAACAGCCGTGTAATAACTCGAAAGCGTGGATCGCCCATCACATCAGTCAGCAACAAAGATGTTAGTAAACTCGTGTTGATGATGATGATGGTGATCACCCTATCAGTCAAGTTCAAGGTTCGCTGTGGTAGGTACGATCGTAAAAATGCAGTAGGTCCTGGGCAATCACTGTTCTTATATGTACGCAAGAAGGAGAAGGAAAACACGTTCGATATTTCCTGCGAATGCACTTTTTCGATTAAGTTTACAACTGCTACACAAGCACGCACCAAATGTTGATAGATAGTTAATCCCAGGGAAGTAGGGGGTGCTGACCAAATGCTGAGGAAAAGTGGAAAAGCGAGCGCAAAATAGTATTATATGCATCCCCATCCTTCAAAAAAAAGCTTCAGGCTTTTTCCTCAATGAACTTTGATGAGGAAGAAAAAGGCGAAGGGAGGAGAGAAGAAGTAGCAATAAAGTTGAAACGTCAACCAAAACCTTACTCTCTCCTCGCCTAATACTTTTTGTATAGTTTAATCCCATGAAAGTCTCTGGCTGAACACGAGTTTATAAGTTCCAAGTCCAACATCAGGGAAATAATACTGTGGAAAGCCTAGTACTGATATAGTACACAATATTCTTCGTGGAAACCGATCTATCTTTTCATTATCTCCTCTGGACGTGATGTCAGCAGACAAGCAAGGTACGGTTTAACACTCTGTTTAACTTGTATCTGGGATTTTGGTGATGTTGGATGTGGTTCACAGTACTCCACCGTCCAAATCCGAAGGACTTGAAATATGTTTCTCCCTCACTCCCAGGAATATCCATTTCTCAGTTTCACAGTTGTGCTTATTCAAACCCAAAAAACCTCCAAGAACTAGATAAAGATAGACACACAGTACAAGTCGTCGCATTATAATAACCTTAAATAAGCATGCATAAAATGCAAGGTACATGGTTAAGAAGACAACATTTGTAATCTCATCAGAGAAGCCATTTTATCTCTCTCTCTCTCTTTCTGGTGTTGAGAACAGTTTCACTTGTTTTTTTAAACACTACTTTACCAGCTCAACTTAGAAAATGTAAACTCTCATGTTTCATTCTTACGCAATTTTTTGTGAACTGTTTTTTCTAAAGAGTCCATTAGGAGGAAGCATGCCTCGAAATCATTCCGTTTCTAGAAAAACATCGTTTTGGTACGCAAAGTATGATGATGCGATTACCCAAAAACGGTTGAGAGAAAAGCTCCCGGTAAATTCCACTTTTTTATGCAGTTGCATCCTTACTCTTGCATCGGATTGAGTTGTAGGAGTGGAAGTGGATGTGACTCGACGAGAGAGGAAAAGTTAGAATGGGGTTCTCCTGTCTACTTTACAAGATTCATATTGACTCTCTTCTTCCCTCCGCACCGTGCTGGCTGATGTGATTCTTGCTCCTAGAAGACGAATTGCTTAAAGACAACTATGCTTGTAGAATGTAAATGGTTGGATGGAGTGTGAGTGGAGGAGAAGGACAAGATTAAAGTTATGAAGGTAATGTGTGCAAGGGAGGGTGGCAGATCGCGAAAGATGGATGAAATGATGGAGTATGCGAGAATGATGCGGGAGTAGTGTTAACACTGTGTATATCTCAGAAGGATAATATACTACTGCTGCTTTAGAATATAAGCATCATCTTTCCACAGAGAATATATTTTTTTACTTCCTTCCTAATATTCTACATGCATTCGTGCATTGCTTGCATTTCATTGCCTTGTCGTGTGCATGCCTGAGTGCTATCCCCTTTTTTACCCTTCTCCCGGACCCGAAGCGAGCAACATCTGGGAAATGCATTTCTTCCCATCATCCCAATGCACTTGATACATTGCATCCAAAGAAGTTACGATTCCATCCACATTGCACTCTGGGATGGTGATAGAAAATGCTACAAGATTCTCTTTATGTAGCACAATATTCAGATCACATCAGGCATGGCTTCGGATGATAAAAAGTTTTTTTTTCTTCTTTTTTTACTCTTTTTCCATTGAGACCACTCAGGATGAAAGAGAGAGAAAAGAAAGCAAGATTCAAGGAGCAGGTTAGCGGAGGAGTTGAGCTAACAAAGTAATGCAATCTTATGATGTGATATTAGTTGAGACGCGTGCACTACAAGTGTGCTGCTCTTTATGTTGGATAAATATCATAGTTTGCATGCATTTCCGTCCTTGTCTTCCCCCCTACTTTTTCCTTCAAGGCAACCGAACGAATCTCAAGGAAAAATATATAAAAGTTGCGTGTACAATCGTATCGTATTCGTGCCTCTGTATATTTATGCATCTATCACACAGCCCCATTACCAAGGTCTTGTGCATTCCCGATAACATCGCATCAAGAAAAAAAGATCGGATATTATTCGCTCTTGAAAGCTATATCAAAACAAGACTATACCACTTCAAGTTCGCTACATATTTTTACCGAAGAATAGAAATTTTGCTAGAAATGCATGGGATGCGGGCGGAGATGTTGTGGCAGCAAAGTACACAAGAGAGAAAAGTGCAAGTAACTAAAAATGGTAAATATTTATTCTTTTATCCAGTGTCTTCGTGACAGTGTATCTACATCGCATTAGTATTTAAACGCGCATAAATATGCAGTCAGCTCACAACTCGTCTCGCGACGCAAGGAACACAAAACTAGAAACCTTGTGCTACCAAATATACATGTTCTGTTTTGATACAGTGAGTGAGCACACTTTAAGGCGTAGTAGCAGAAACTTTTTTTAGAGATGATGTGAATGTGATGTTCCACGCTTTTCCAACAATAACTTTTTTCTTCATATAAATTCAAAGCAAGGCAAAAAGATAGGGATTTTTTGGTAACGCAATTTTTGTGAAAAAACGGGAGGAAAACATTTTCCACGCCTTCCGTTACGTTGACTTGACTGGCATCAACTGCGAGCGGTAACCTCACGCAAAATGACCTTCTCCTTACACACAGACAGAGAAAAAAGTTATAAATTTTTTTCATCAAAATCCATAACTTTTACAGTGCAGTGATCCCTCGCACACACTCGCTTCTTTCTTCAAGTCTTAAAGTCTGTGTGGGACTCTGGTAAAGGCTCATGAAGCAGGAGCATGCTTCGCCATATGAATTGCATGCAATAAGTGCACTGAAGTTATATATTGCGTTACTTGAATGCAAGACGGTCTCTAGTCCAAAAAGTCTCTCTGCTCTTCCCACTATCGATGCTCATTTTGAGTTAGTTTTCTTCCTCGCATGTTTCTAGACTCGGAAGAAATCCAGACGAAGTACAAATATAATAACGTATAATAAAGAAGTCTGCCGAGTTTGTCTGTGTACAAGCTCACGTTGACGAGAAAGAGGATCATTCGACGGAGTTTCTCCTCTGAATTCCGAATTACATCCATTGCATTGCATGACAACTGCCGGTTTCCTGGTTTTATTCCTTTCCTGATTTCTTCTGTGTTGTCTTCTTGCCTTTTTCTCTCCAACACGAGTTTTACAAGCATATTACTCCAACTATTCAGAGTCAGCTAGAATATAGTGTATGCCCACGCATTCAGAAACATGGTTTCTTCTGTTGTGAACTTTTCCACAGTTATACATTACATATTTCACTTTTCACTTGAGGAGTTTTGTGCAAAAGCATACATCTAACTGAAGGAAGTACATATATGGCATCATAGCCACATACGTATTCAAGACCTTTCTTCTTTGGTGAAGAAAACGATGGCTCTCAGTTTTGATTATTATGTTTCCCATTGGTGCTCTGTGTCTTTCCTACACTATACACACATGCTTCTGTTTACTACATAAGACACATTCTCCTACGCTCGTATTTTTCCTTGTTTGCACTCACTCTCCTCTCGATGCTACAAACATTACTTTGGCTCGTATATTATGACTTGAGTCAGCAGGAGACTTCCCTGCTGAGTTGTACTATTGATGTAAGATGCAATAATCATCCATCCTTTCTCCCTATATTTCTTACGGGATTTTAAGTAACGCCGAGCAGGACATGCTTAGCCTTCCTTTATTCCATGCCTTTATGAATGACATGTTTCCGAAGAAAATGAATACCACAGTGCATTAGGAATGGGAAAGGAAATCAAAAGATATTTATGATGAGTTCCTGCTAGTTAGCCCCGTCTGTACTTCTGTAAGTCATTAACATTCGGGCTGTCCAGGGAGAGTAAATAAAAGAAGCCATATATAAATATATGTTTCTTCTTCGATTCTTTTCAGTTCCGAACATTTCTGGTTTTGTCAATTTTCTTTGAAGTCTCTGAGAAAAAAAATTGGTGTGAGGGAACGAAGTAATGTGACATGAGCGTGAACATATTTGGACGTAACGATCCTTCATAATCTTCTGGTTTTACGTCTCCCCCTGTCGAATGAACAGATGAGGAAACCCATAAAACATCCGCGTAGTGGATACGCTTGATGGGCGAAAAGGAATAAAGATTTTTTCCCAAATGTTGTAATGTTCGTTGATAATATGACAAGAAACCGGAGGGAAGGGATAATAAGAGGTACACTAGAGAGAGGACCAAAATAAGGACAGAGTCAATAAGTTAAGTTTTGTGAGCGCGACAAGGAGGCGCCAACACGAATCTTATCCTCCAAACTTTGACACCCTGAGCAGCCATTCATTTTTTTGAGATATTCAATTCTGAGAAACACTGAACATAGATGATGTTATAGTAGGAATGCAAATAGAATTTTGGTACGTTGTGATTAGGCGAAGTGAGCGGAACAAACCAAGCATGCTCATGTAGTTTACATGTTCTGTCACTAGAAATCAGATACTCACATTAGGTTTCTTGGTCACGGTATTTTCATTTTTACACGAAAAAATAACCACAAGACGATGCATGCAGTTAACTGTGTTTGCTCAGGAATGGGGTAACACGCTGCTTTTAAATACCTTCAAATGAGTTTCTTGTCAAACATTTTTCAAGTTTTAAGAACAGATGGAATGATGCATTTTCTGTTGTATATAACGGGTGCCTTTCTCGGTCAAATTGGAAAAGCTTTCTGCAGTTCTTTTTGGATTGACTTCGAACGAACCAGAACGGAGAAATATTCTAGTACCTATATACCTTCCATTCCAGCAATATGCCTATTCCCTGAAAAGCAAGGAAGGTATATTGTATATGGGCACATATGTTTACATACATTGTATCATATCACTAATCCGTCTTATCTCGAGCACAAAAGTGAATTGTAGAGAAAAATCAATGTTCTCCACCAACTCATCTGCTCAAGAGTCTTGTGTCAAGAATGTAGCCACTGGAGATGATTGATTGCTTTCTTTATCCACGAAGTAGTACTCTTTTTGTGTCCATTTTGAGCACTTACCACTCCCAGCATTCTGTATGCTTGGTCACAGGAAAAATATGGATCTTTGAAAGAAGAAAAAATGCTATTCAAAAAAGTACAAGTGACTGGATTGTCAGGAGAAGACAAATGAGAGAGTGGATAAAACGAGAATCATGTTCGGTCCACCTCTTTGGAAGTCAGAAGGCAGCAACAATGTCATCGATAGCGATAGTATGTCTATGTTTTCTTGAGATTAAAATAGGGACATGGTTGATGGGTATATATGTTGGTACGCAATGAAATATAGGTATTCATATAAATGAGGTTGTCCATAGAATTGTAAAGTGTAAGTAGAATGAGCACTTGCCATTTCAATTCTATAAAAAAGGCCTCTATCTCTGTGGCCATACATACTTGGGGATCTCATAGATAAAATGGTTACTTTGAGATATTAAATGTTGCCAAACGGCATAGCACAAAATTTTCCAATCTATCATCATTTATTTGTTGAAGTACTTTTTCATACGATCGTTTTCACTAGAATCAGAGAGCAGAGATCCTTCTTCGGAGGCACGTGACAAAAACTAATATTCATTCGCACAAAAACGACTTTTCAGCACTTTTCAAGGATAGCGATTATAGCGAGTCGTCGTGTTTGTGTGAAAATTGTCTAATTCTAATAAATTACCTAAAGCTTCTTTTCCCATTTGTGCATACTTGAGTACCTACACAATTTATACGTGGTAATAAATACGAGATGAATAGGGAGTAGGGATATGATGCAGTAAAACGGAGAAAATACACGTGATACCTTCTAGCCCCTTTTTGCTTACTTGTGTAGTGATAATTGATTGAATAATTTTCAATTTTATGGCAGTTTCTGCACTCGTGTAAATCATGCGAATGTCTATATACGGCTGGCTCTCTAGTCATATTATTTGCGACACTCTTATTGTTATTAGTTAGCGAGCCATAATTTTCAGACGATGCAATGTTCAAAATTTATATCGAAATTGGCCTGAAGCCCAAAGAAAATTCTTGGGAAAAGGCTCTAAGGAATACTCGTTCCTCCACACCAGCATCACAAGCAAGCACCGTCACCGTCGCCGGGGATTTTTAATACATTTTCGTTGGAGAATCGTTATAAAAACTTTGATGGAGGGTGGGATAGTTGTATGATACGTACAGTACACAGTATTACAGTACGTGGGTTTTCATACGAAAGAGAAATGGTGAGCAGTCAAGTGGAAAAATAAATCCGCAACAAATTTTTACTGTTTTTCTATTGAATCGAAATTCACTGATTCACTGTGAAATGAAAAAAGTATCCATCATCAAAAGATACACATCTTCCTCCCTCATCCAACTTACTCCCTCTTCCTACTCTTACGATTTTTGGTTTGATAATGTGCACCATTCTCTCTCTGTCTGAGTAGCACACACCACATTCACTCATGCTCATTGAAGTATTTTCCCCCTTATTTTTACTCCCCACTTATTTTCCTCTCCATGTTATTCGACAGCTATTTATGGGACAGGATCATTCATCTTGTGATGTAATCGGTTTTTTCCTCCTCTCTGCTGCTCTTGCCCCATTGACGGCACAAGGTTTAGGTTAGGAATGTTGTTGGTTCGGTTCATGACAATGACAATTGCTTGCTCCTTTTCTCTTTGTTGTCCTCTCTCGCCCTCTCTCTCCACTCTCACTCTCTCTCTCATTGATGAAAGAGGAACGGAGGAGGAAATTGTGGCTCAGCCAGTGAGCCAACTACATGTCCTCTCCTATTTACGACAATCCTGTCTGATCAGCAATCAGCACTACTACATCCCACACCGCACGTATTGAAAACAACTGCAGCAGAAGAGCGAGAGTTGAAAAAGAGCGATTTCCATGTTTACCCTTTGTAAGTAGAATGAGCATAAGCACTGGAAACGGAAGTGTGTGGAGTGGAATATGTATGAAGAGAATATATATATATATACGTTAAAGATTTTGTTTAGGAGTATAGAAGAAAAAACCACTCAAGTGCATTTGGGTCGGTCATACAAGCCGGTAACCTCAGCATAGTTTGATAATGTCAGCTGAAAACTCATTGTCGATTGGGAAACTTGTTTCGTTTACACTCTATATTGCTCTCCTCGTGCCACACGCACTTGTATTATGTATCTTTATGCTTCTTCGCATATTGTGTTTTCCCTCTGGAACAGCCTCTCTTTATACCACTCAAAAACTGGAATAAATATCCCTCTTTTCCTATTTATCAGATAGCTATCTGTATGCGGAGCGGATAGTATGTTTTTTCTCTGTGTGTTGTGCTTACAGAATGTTGCAAAGCTTGCCAGGAATTTCATTTTCGGTCGAACCATTACTGATGGTGATGGCTGATGGCTATAATGCTTGTCGTCGTGTTACAAAGAGAGAAAGAAGAGAGAGAGCAAATTCAATCTGAAATCCTTTTTGTAGATATGCACAGCAAACAAAAAAAGAAATGCACAGAGTTCGCCTAGTTTTTTGATTAGGGTGAACTACGAATTCTGGACAGAGGGTATGGAACATCAACCCATATTATCAATGAAGTATGCATGCATATGAACTCTAATACTTGTGTGCATACGTAAATTCTAAAATATTTTGTTGTGTGCTAAACATTTGGAATTACGTTCATAGTGAAACAGTCAACAGTATCCTCATCTACTCATCCTTTCCAATCTTCTCGTCTTGCAAAAGTGGTTCCTATCCAACCAAACATTTCTGGCATCCGGCTTATACTCAGCCTGTATTGAGTATACACATAATGTACGAAATCCAATACAAACACAAAACTACAAATGAGTAGAGTGTTCGATATTTTTTTTCGGGCTGAAAAAAGTAATAATGGGTTCAGATTTTTGGGGGACGTGATGCCAGTTTGTCGGATATTGAATACATATTTCATTTTCTGTAATGAGCTCAAATAGCAGATGGGTCCTTTGATCAAGGTCCTTCGTATTCGATTATGTTTTTGTTCGTGCATATGGTGGAGGACTAAAGGCACTCCCTTCAATTCAAATCTCTCGTTGGATTTCATTGTGATATTTTTTGGCTTGCTCATGTTTATGCACAATAGCACAGTATCATATAGTGGAAATAGACGAGTATCGGAGATTTTATTAAAACTGGAGTCCCTGAACCCAACTATGTGGAGAACATAACCGAGAGAATGGAAAATGGGCCATAAACATTCTAATGTGTTTTCTGTGCGAAGTTGGGTGAGTGTCGTCGGGTGCAGTCATTGTCACACAGTCACAACTACTCGAGGAGATGATGATGAAGAGAATGGCAGTGTTCATGTTGTGACGTTGTGACACACGTTCAAGTCAATTATTGTAGATGTGAGATGATAATGACGACGCTAATGGCTCCCGTTGTGAAATGATGAATGGATATTATATAAAACGATAACTTGTGAATGGCAGAGTTGGGGATTGGGTTGAATACATGTCGGATGAGTTGTAGCGGTCTCGGTCTCTTGCACTCTGTGTAGATTTGTGATACAAGTAACATTAACTAAAAATAACTACACAACCATCATCGTGCATTTTTATTGCCTCCTACGATATATCCCTTGAGTATCTACATCCTCGGAGGAAATTAAATGCAGTTGGAGGAGGACAAGGTTCAAGAAGTACACATGCTGTCACTATATATTTTTTCTGCGAAAAAAATTCTATAAAATATAATGTGCACATATGGTGTTTTCTATGTATGTATTCAACACAATCATAAAAAAAGTTCTAAAGATCCATTAACACTTTCCTGTACCTTGAGTTTTACTCACAATCAGAAGAACCCCCAGTTTGTCACTAATTTTTTCCTTCTTTTAACTATCGGAGAAGCTTTTATTAGTCGCTCATCAAACAAACTGCTTTTCCTTATATATGCGCTTCACAATATTAACATCTTGATGAATTCATGGTGCTGACATAGGAGAAAGTTTTTTTCTCTACGACTAATTTCCCTATTCTGTTTTTCATTACTTTTTTTTTGCAGACGGAGCTCTCTCACAACCTACAGCAGCTATCGGAGAAGGCAAAGTCGGGAACAGAGTTCATCCAAAGATTGAAGAGTCAAACGGAGAAAGTCAATGTAAGTCCATTCATTCCCAGTCAATCTCATTACTTGTTCCTGATTGTTTTTCTACTTTCATCAATGTGATATTCTTAGTCTTTGAGCAACACGAGAGGAAAAAGTTTTCCCTTTCTTTCTCTCATCCACTCTTCATTCTTTCATTTTCTTCTGTCTTCGATCCTTCCTCCCGCGCACAAGTTGGAAAATACTTTCTCTCAAATCTGAGTCGTCGAATGTATACAATGCGACCCGAGACAGAAGAGTTGTAACGGTGCTCGATTCATTAGCATATCTTCTATTGGAGATAAACAAATGAGACCTTTTTCCTTTTCTTTTCTC
>JAQFZW010003196.1:0-13829 GCA_034687055.1 Heteromurus nitidus
GAAAAACAGAACTGTGAGTTTTTTGTTGTTGTCCGCAGTCAAATAATTTTGGAAGCACCTGATTCTTTCTTCTTGTTTAATTTGTTTCAGGACTGAGGATTGGGAGCACCAAGGCCCTTCTTAACAGGTCCCCGTACAAACGTAGGCCTTTTCGGATTGCTCCCTTCATCGTGATAAATGCTGCAATGATTCTGGAGGTGGCTCTTCCGAGTGAAAGCACTCGGACAATGTTCACACTTAAACTTTCTGATATTCAAGTGGATCTGCATGTGTGTCTTTAATTGATGCCGAGATGGGTAAGTTTTCGTGCACACGGTGCACTTGAAGGGAAGCTCCTTGTTGTGAACTAAAGAATTTCGATGAAGTTTGAGGGAGGCCAATGTTTTAAACCGTTTGTCGCATAAAACACAGGGATATTTTCGCTCAGTTCCGTGCACTGCCTCCATGTGCACCTGAAGGCAAGAAATATATTTTCCACATTCTGGGCATAAGGTGAGCTTCTTCATTTTGGCTTTCTCCTCCTCCGTTCCATGAATGCGAATTCGATGACTTCTCAGGTCGTAGATGGTTTTTGCTGGAAAGCCACAGTCTTCACATTGAAAAGTAACAACTTTCTCTTTCATCTCATTCACCTTTAGTTGTCGTTTTTCTTCTTCGTTTAAGTGAGACACTTTATGCCTTTTCATCCCGGCGAGGTAAGCAAACGGCTTTTCGCAAATGGGACAGGGAAATATACGGCGCTGGTGAATACTTTCAATGTGATGAGTAAGTCCTGAACGAGTCTGCAGTTCATTGCCGCACTCTTTACATTTGTACCTGCCCGAGTGAGATCTCCAGATGTGCTTCCGCACCTCATCTTGTGTGTGTTCGCTTCTGATGGTGAATGTTTTTGTGCATTTTGTGCATTTGTATTGCTCCTTCCCGAACTCGTTGTTGGGTAGCTTCACCAAAGTTATGTCTTGAACGGTGTAGTTACCAGTTTCCTCATCGAAGTGATATTTATATCCTTGATATCGCTTATATTTTCGTTTTCTTCCTTTACTGTCTTCGTAATCAAAATCTGAATCTATGTCTTCCTCTGCTTCCGAAGAAGAGTGATTGTTATCATCTTCAGGTGGAACGAAATCCTCGTCATCCTTTAGCTTGGGGTTTGGCTTTCTTGTTCGTCTTTCAACATTATCTGCCTCGAAAACACTATCGATTGAATCATTCTCCAAAATGCAGTCCGGATTTGATGCTGATTCACCAGAAAGAGTTGGTTTAATTGTACGTCGACGACGTTTTGGTTTACTTTTGTTGTCGTTACTCGCGATCTGATTGATGTTGTTGATAGTCTTTGGAAGATCAGCCTTTCGCCTTTTTGTCTTCATTTTTTTCCTTCGCGGTTTCTCCGGAATCACTTCATAATCTGGGTCGCTAGACATAACAGAATGATCCATAATAACCTCATCCTGATCTGAATGCGGCAGATCCCACTCTGAATTTTCAAGTTCTTCAATTTTCAATGCGCTTTCGTTTTTGTTCTTAACTGTAGTCTGCTTATTCCTTCCGTCGGCACACTCTCTGTCAGCTGCCGACAACTAAGATAAAAAAGTTGAACACAAATATTAAACAGAAAGTAGTAAATATTTAATATTCATGAATATTTTAGAATGTGGAGTAAATTACAACAACACGTGGTTCTCCAGCGGTTGCTAATGCAGAGCTGGAAAGTTTTCCCCTGGCCTTCTTGGCAGCACTACGAGAAGATGTTCGTCGTCCGGAATCACAGTCTTCTACAAGCTGTTCCCATGGATCAACAATCGACTTGGCCTTTTGCTCATTTGTCACTGGAAGGAGATAAATGTTCACAATTAAAAGTACGAACATTTTAACAAATTATGTTTAAATTTCATCAATCATTCATTTTCAAATAAAGCATAAAAATTTACCTCGAAGGACCTGTCTTCGTATTCGGTAGTATATTTGATCCCTTTTGTAAATTCCTAGTTTTTGTAATCCTTCCTCCGAGCTCTCCATCGCTTCCTTTAATTCCTCCATCCCATTTTTGAGTTGCTCCTCCAACTCCCCCAGTTTCTTCTGCAACTCCGCCAACATCTCCAATCTATGCTTGCACAAATGACAGAACGGTGATGACATCTTATCTCCATTTTCACACCTCCAAAAGGACAACTCCTCTTCCGGCTTGACTCGAAACAGTTTGAAGAAAAACTGGAGCAGTTCGCTCGTGTGCAATTCTTCAGCGTCCCTTAGCTGACCAAGATGGATGTCCGCGTCCTTCTTGGCAAATCTACCTTCGTCATCGTCATCAACTTCCGTCTTCACCCCAACAATTTCTCCCCCACATATTAGGCAAGGGGAAGGCATAAATGAGCTGGAAATGTCGTCTGGACAAGAGGCCATTCTCTAGCTTATGCAATAATTTAATCATAACTTAATTATTAAAACTGTTAACATTTTTAAAGTAGCTCTCTGTCGAAATTAGCGTTGACGAGGAATGTTCATGAATCTCGATCAAGAAAGTTTGTTTTCTTGATGTTCATTGACTTCCTCCAGAAAAATATTGTGGTTTATTTGCCGCTCTTTATGTTCAAACGCTGGGGTATTAGGAGATTTACGATGGTGTAACATAAAGGGTATTACGTGAATGTACGGAACAGCGAAGTGAACAAAGACGACGCACTTGCACTTGCATGAAATCTGGTAATGATATAAATGTTGAAGGCTTGCTTATCGAGATCGTGCTTGATTTACAGCTTGTTCGATGTTCTTCTCGGTTGGAAATCATGTTATCCGTAAATGCTGTGACTGCCCTTCAATACTTTGACGGAATGAGAAAGCTCTTGTCTTCTACTACTGCCTTTTAAATGGTTTATCAAATTTTAAATAATCTCGTATATAAAATTTCTGTATTAAAAATCTAAAGCTTAATGACAGTATGCATAATGCTCAAAAATCCCTAATTCGGGATTACTGCTCCATTTAATTAACATGGTATCCATGATCCCGAATTAGGGATTTTGAGCATTATAAGAACACACACGAAATGGAACTAAAGAAACATCAAAACGGGTAGGATTTGGTAAAAATCAATGGCATCCAAACATTGATTTCCAGAATATTCATATAGTTTGTATCTCGTTCTCCAATTCTATTTCAATTATGATGCAACATTTCCGCCCACTTTGGCCATTCGTTAAAATACGAGAAGAAGCCAATATAAAGTGCATTATTTTCTTCAGTAATTAAGTATTGAATATTGGGAATTTTCATTGGCCAATATTTAAACTAAATTGGAGATGATATGATTGTACTCGTAGCATGAAGTATAGTGGAGTTAGTGGAGTAATATTTTGGTATACAATTTTCAATAGATTTTACTCATCCACATAAACGAAATCCGTACAAATGAAAATTCATCATATAAATGACCCCACTGGACAACTTATCCATCAGGTAAAATGCGCATAATATGCATGCTTCTTGTGAGGTATGTAAGGTAATTTTAAATGTACACTAATTACTGCGTAAAAATATATGTAAGCATTAAGTAATTATAATATCTATTGTTTTATGTGTGGATGAAAGATTACAGGATTTACATTATTGAAACTGATATGACCATTACAAAATACATCGCGACTGAAATCTCTGATAAATTACCTGGTAAATGACAATGACCATATATATTTACCATGTGATTTACGACTCCTCTCCTGGAGTCTGGAAATAGTTTCCTAACTTGTGTGTATGATCTGTTATATCATCAAGTTTGATCACATTCTGAAGTGGACGGCTTTATATTATGTGACAAGATTAAACATAACCTTTTGTGTTCAAATGATGGGATGCGATGTGCCTTTTGTCTGATTCAAGTTTTATTATTCTCTCTATATGTTAATTGACGTGTAAAAAGTATATTTTGAGTCATTAACTCCACTGACACTCCAGGATCGGGGACTCCACAGACTATCCATTAGCATTAGTCATTACATCAACAAAAGTCAATTGATTGCTATTTCCATTTTCCCACGATATTAAAAAATAAGTGATATCGCGACAGCCATGTCATTTTCAACAGATAAGACAGACAAAACTGTCCAGTGCGGAACAACTGATTTTTTTAAAGTGACGATGACGATATATATGATTGTAATTGTAAGCTTAACACCGTCAAGTTGTGGAGTAATATTTTGGTGTCTAATTTTCTCTAATTTGTGACCACGACATGCATGCCATGTCCACATAAAAATATAAATCAAAATTCATCGTGTTTAATATTTCCACTTGGCAACGTGTTCATCACGTATATACGTCCTTCGTTATGAGGAATTGTTGCACACTAATTACTGCGAAAAAGTTTAAACCTTAAGCAAATATTATATTGTTTTATATGTGGATGAAAATGACGGGATTTACATGATAAAAATGATTATGAATGCACAACGTTTTGCCGATTTGCGTTTATATATGAGTTTGTGATATGATCTCATTTGCATCAAATTCTCAAGTATGTTTTTCACTGATAAACTTTCAGTATCGCTCCCTCACTCCACAAATTTTTTGTTATCCTTTCATTGTCAACAAAAGGTCGCTGATTCCAACATTTTCCCATAATGTTAATGGTATATAAGTGATATCTTGACTGCCATTTATAGTTTAGTCATTTGATAAGCAAGCGGAAAAGTCCAATCACATATTTGTCTTAAATAGCAAATTTGGTACAAGTCACATTTTACTTGTAGTGTGGAAATTGCATTAGCGTGAGAAAGGTCACCGAAATTTATAACAAGAAGTCATTGCATCCTATAAGAACTTCCTTTTACAATGGGTGGTCTTGTAGGTGATCCAGGTAAGTGAAAGTACAGAAAATTCTAAGAAAAAGTAAATTAATTTTATAACGTATTTTTTTGTGAAAATCGGCGGTCATAGAATTCAGCTTTGAGAAAATCTGCACGGTACTCGTCCACAGTTGCACACTCATCACATGTGAAAAGCTAATCGGCCTCGGAAGCGCACTCCAAGTAGAATCGGAAGTTATGGAACATATTAAGCGTCACACGAATTTGCCCTGGAGTTTGGCTGCAGATTCGAAATTACTTCGTCAGATCCTTCAAAATTGGCGATCAACAAAAGGTGATAAGGCTACATTTAGGAGGCTGATTCGTGTTCTGCGAAGGTTGGAGCTGAACGAACATGCAGGTATGCTCTGATCTATATTATTAATAAATATCTGCGGCGAAACATTGAAGCATTAAAACAAACTTTATTAATCAAGAACTTTATTTTATTCACTCTCACAGCAAAACTACGCAAAGAGTTCATATCGAAGATGCACTCGATCCGAAGACAAGAAGTAAAAATCAAATTCATGGTCGAAATTTCACTACCCGAATAGGTCAAACCGAGATAAGAGAAACGCATTTACAGTCATCGTCATCCTAATTAAGTGCATCAAGATATTTGTTTTACAAAACTTTGAGTTTTCGATTTAGATCTTGATTAGAACTTTTGCTTGTTGATAATCACAATAAAGGATGTACGCATCCCTAATTTTGTAAACACATTTATTTGCTCACAATATTGTAATGAGCATTTGGCAACATTACTCATTATTTTTTATTAATCGCAAAATAAAAGCCAGCACAATATGTGGTATTGTGTTATTGCAACTTCTCGGAATTTGGGAATGTTCACTTTTGAATTGCCAGCGATTCAAAGCAAGTTTGCCTGGAAAATCCACATATTTAAATCCTCTTTCATTAATGCTAATTCTATTTTTATACTTCTTGTCTTCATCAGTTTTTTCACGCTTTATCACTATTCAAGACCATCTCTATCTGCATTCGGGATTTTGAATGACATTATTTCAAATTCATTGCCAAGTCCGCTTTACAGTCAATATACCGTTTATGCTAGGGAATTAAAGGGAATTGCACAATGTCACTGCTTGTGCTGTGCACATTTTCGGGTTTACGAGATGAACTCATTAAAACCTGTAAAAAGTTTACTGTAAATTAGCATAAACATGTCAACACCAAAACAAACATGAACCATTCTTCTGGTAATTATAATATCGTAATTTTTGGCTCGTTTTCCCAGTTTTGATTACTCCACTTCACAAAAACAACAACGATGTCGAGGCTACAACAAAGTGTACTTCTTTCGGATTAGCATGTTTAAGGTATTTAAGACATTTCGGGAAATTTTGATTCGATCTCAATATAAGTTGCTTGCTTGGAAGATGCACGTCACACAAGTGTCTTTATTTATGAGGAAAAAGTTATTCCGAAAAGGTAAAAATAGTTCACCCTCGCGCTCACCATTAAGGCTGCAAATGACTTTGAAAAACAATGAAAAACAAACATTTTGCAGATCCCCACGTCACAAACTACATAAAATTGATAATTTTGATATCATAAACCAATTTCGTGAGTCGTGATTTTCAAGCACATTTTTGTTTAGGTTACGCCTCGTCAAGACAGGAAACAAAAACGACCAGTATAAATACCAAGTTGTCGGATTTTGAAATTTATAGTACTGAATTGTGAGCCCTCTCCACCATTTATTTTCAGTAACTTGTCAATCTTAATCTTCAATTGTGTTGTTTTCAACCAAATATTTCCAAAATGGTTTCCCGGAAAACTTCCCTCTGGTTTCTACTGAACTTTCTTGTTCATGCTTGTTTGGCTTTTCCGCCAACCTCCTTCGGAAACATTCCCAGATCTAACTCTGGGCAACCCGAAAGAAGACACCTAAGCAGCTCTACATGCCGGTGCGGAGAACGCGAAAAATCTGTGCAATTTCACCATTCAGATCAATTTACCCCAAGAAATATTTCACGCATTTACGGTGGACAGGATGCCAACCCTGGGGATGAGAAATGGATGGCGATGGTTACCACAAGAGAAGGTCGACTATGCAGTGGATCACTTATTAACAACAGAATGGTGCTCACAGCGGTAATTTAAAGAACTTTTTATTTTTATTGTCGATTTAAAGCAAGCTTCAAAATCAAAATCCATGGGAATGCAGTTGTAAACAATATATTTCTGATAGGCACACTGCGTGATTGATGGAGACAATCAAGTTCTTCCCTCAACCGACTTTCGAGTCTGGTTGAACCGTAGATCCGGGCCATTGGAGGAACCAAATCCAGAAAGTGTTGCTTATAGTGCGAGTCACGTATTTGTGCACCCTGGGTTTGAAAGTCGCCTTCTTAGGTATAAGTGTATTCTATCAAATACGGCGAAATGCTTATAGCGGCAATTTGCTGAACTTCCATAATTACGTAATATCATATATCCATTTAATATATTTTCAATATTCAGATACGATGCGGCAATTCTGCTTTTGGAGAGGGAGATCAATTTTGAGCAAACTTCGATTCGGCCAATTTGTATTCCCCCAAGCTTGGAAGAATATGAGCTTCTCGAGGGATCCGATGGAATTGCTTTTGGTAAGATATCGAATAAAAACTTTACCAATCAGTTTATTAAAAAATGTTTAATGTATCGTTTGACCCGATAATTTTGTATAAATTGAAAGGCTATGGCCATGTTGGTGAAGGCTCTCAACGAGCGTTGCCAACCACGCTGCAACAAGGGAGTGTTAGTTACCTCAGCCTTACGGAATGCGTTGCAAATCTGAACAAAGTTTTGAAGGCACTTGGCGAGGATTTTGAATTTTCAGTTGAACATTTCGATACACATATCTGCTCTTCTGCTTACTCAAAGGATGCGGTGACCTTTGTATTTAAGGCATGCGTACAACATATGACCAGTTTTCTGGAATGTTTGAGATAAGATAACATGGATTGGATGAATGATGTATAATTTAATTTTGTTGACCAGGGTGACTCTGGAGGGCCTGTGACCCTGCCTGTCCCGGACCCGCAGAAGGACTCATCAGTCACATTGATTCAAATGGGAGTTGTCTCAGGTGGGTTCGTCGAGCTAATCCCTCAAGCTCAAATCTACGATCCGTCCATCTCCTACGAAGACGCTGTGAACTTTTATACGGACATTTATCGTAAGTTATTACATTACACTAATCACATGTACTGTATGTTTAACTGCACTATCTATATGTTTGATTACATCTTTTAGAAGTCATCCCGTTCATCGACTTCCTGGCTGAAAAACTGGAGACAGTAATGTGGTGTCCCCAGCAGAAGTAGAAGACATCAAGAGAAAATAAATTATAATGATAATATAAACGGACATACTTTCGTTGAGGCTAAACATTATTTTCTTGAATTCACACTAAATTGTTGTATTCCTGTTATACCATTTATTATTACAATAGTTGAATTATTTAAACTTTATTTAAATTTTGAAGTGATATTTGGCTTAATTAAAGTTCAAAATTCAGAATTGGTACAAAATTCATGTTTGATCTCAACACTTTGTTCGACTGATCATGTCACATTATGTCAGCTCTTTTCCCTACTGAATGAATGCTTCACTGGACAAAAATGTAAGCTATGTAGAATATGCATAGAAAAACCGACACAAAATTTGCTTCACTTGTGTCATCGTCATCAAACCTATTTTTGCTTCACCCATTTCAAATTGATATTTTCCACTGAAAAGCTAATGTCAACCTTGGGCTTGAATGGAATCGAGATTAGAGTTTAATGAGCCAATAAAGACATTTGGCATTGACTACATAATAAAACTCACCGTCAGATGATAATAGCGGGTTTTCGTAGCATCATAGTTTTGGTGGGGACGACGGAGAGTTGGTTGGAGCAATATATATGTTTAACAATGACGTTTTATTCCCGTGACAACTCCAAGATGGGATTACGTGCCTTCTATTTCCGTCAAATGTTATCATCCTTGGGAATGTGTTTCATCTCCACACAGTTGCTAACAGTTTCAACTGGAGTCGTTGATGCCTCAGGTTCACTGCCAAAATATAAAAATTATTATATTGAATATTTCCTCTCTCTCTCTCTGGTCGAAAATCATGAATATGTTTTTGCTCAAGCTCCAAGTGCAAGAGGAATAAGATCCACAGGGGATGATGGGAAAAACTTCTGCCGTAAGTTGGAGTGCATTAATTAAAAATATATTTTACTGTTTACTCAACTAATCATATTTGTGCAGTATCGTACTCGAAGAAGAAGATCTCTCGAGGAGAGATCTCCATAACTAAGAGAATAGTGGGAGAATACATTATTGTTGCAATGTTGAATTATTTCGTTGGAATTGGAAGGTTGCGGAGGTACAACTGACTCCAAATCTAAGGACCAAGGTGGTCAAGCTACACCACCCTGGGAAGCCGTTATTTTACGTCGTGATGAGATAGACTACGACGCAACTCCGACCAAGATATGCTCTGGCACAATTCTGAATGAAAAAATGATACTGACATCAGTGCTCTGTGCCAAAAAGGATCGTGTAGTGGCAGTTCCCCTGGACGAAGCAAAACTGCGAAAGCTGCCCACACTCGGAGCAAACCATGTTAGGAGCCAACTGACAACATCTAATCTGGAGGTGTGGCTTGGAATTCGTAACGAGTCCTTTTTGAATGAGTCTGGTGGCTTTATGTTTTCAGTTAAGGAAATAATAGTGCATCCAAATTATACGGAAAACTTAGGGTAATTAACCAGAACGAGTAAATTTTCTTTTCTTAACTTAATTTAACGAGTCTTTGTTTTCTAATTCGTTGATTTTGTAGTTCAATTAAAATTGTTATCATCTCGCACGTGCACATGCTATTTTAGATCTATTCCAGACTGGGACTACGCAATTCTTGTACTAGAGACAAGGTTGGAGTTCTCAAAACTGCCAAATATTTACCCAGCGTGCATGTTGCCCAGCACCACCACAATTCAGTACGCTGGACAACCGGTGCGGACTCATTTCTGGAGATTTGTTCCACCGACATTCGATACGGTATACTTGCGCGTGGAGGCAACTCAACTTTTGTCTTCAGCGACTTCATCGATCCTGTTTCCGAATCAACAATGCAAAGAAAAGGCTCTCAAGAAGGAGTGGATATCAGAGAGATACATTTGCTCTGCGGAGGGTCTGCAAGTAAGTAGAACATGGATAAAAATCATTATGACTGTGGCCGCTTACAGAAGAACGTATACTTTGTGTGGCTAAATTTTTGTCTCGTGTTTGTCTTCAGACGAATGCCGGAAGTGGTCAGTTTATCCAAGTTGGAAATCATGTTCCTCTTCTCATTGGCGTCGGCTCTTACAATTCGTTATTTGGAACGAATGGGAAACAAGACTTTAAACAAATCGCACTCATTGGGGACTTGCTTTGTAATTGGACATTTTAATTATATACCAAAATATTTGCAGTTGGCCATTATGCACAGAATGAATTTATTTGATTTTTTGACATTTCCAGACGGACGACTTTTCATAGACCAGATCCTAGCGAAGGAAGAACTGTCGACGTGTGAAATTGATACTTCGATTATGGGAGTTCCTGCAACCCCTCCCCCTTCCAGTAAAACCTTAGATGAGTTGGAGCCCTTCGATTTTTCTCGTAGACCATGGCTACAGTTTACATCTGAGTACAGACGAGTGCTCCCTATTAGCGCGGGTTGTCGTTGTGGCATTAGGAAACGGGCTCCCACTCCACCAGTTCAGCAGTTGAGCCCATACATTTGGCATGGCACAGAGTTCGATACTCCATACGAGTTTTATTGGCATGCTAACCTTGGAGCTCCAAGCGGTTTGCATAACCTTGTTTGTGGAGGGTCGCTCATTAATGATAGGCTTGTTCTAACTGCGGTACGTCCAAGATTTTTTTTAAAAAATGCAAATGTACTAATTATGATGCTAATTAATTTTCTCTCAAAGGCCCACTGTATTACATATGAAGGTTCGACCCCACAAAAGAGGACTTTCGTCAAATTCCGAGGAAAAGACAATTTCATGGAGGACACTGCGAACGACACTTACGCAATTTATTCCTTTGTTGATCCGGACGCTCAGTCAACACATCCCGATTATTATCGGCGCAACGGGACAAAAAGGTGATATATCCTTGTGCTGACTGCTGTCTGTTTATTGGCTTCCAATAAAATGTAATCTTTTATAAACTGGAGAGCATAGGAATGGAGAGTCACACAGGTATGACAGCGCTTCCTTCGACGTTGGCGTCCTCGTCTTGAACAATTCGCTCGACATATCAAGCGCTCCGGATCTCGGCACTGCTTGCTTGCCCTTCACAGGGGAGTATTTAAAGATTGAAGGGGACGTAGCGACTGTCATCGGTATGTCACCATTTGAGCAATTATATTATGATTAATGGTCGAGCAGAGTGGCGCTTATTTTATTTTTAAAAAAATCATTTGTATGAAGATCTCGTCTTGGCTTTAAAAATATATATTTTGCGAAATTGACAACTGGAATACATTTTTATTGTAAGAGTTTTCGCATTGTTATAGGAAACGGGTTCTGGCACAAGGGCGGATTTTCCGGAATTCCTCAGAAACTCAACTTCACAGTTAGCGATTTGAATTTGTGCAGAAAGCAGTACCTGGATTGGGATAAAATCGACAAGAAGCTGAAACCGAATTGGAAGGGGTTTGATCACATAATTGCAGATACCGTCATTTGTCATGGCGTTGGGGCGATTGACAATAATTACACCGGACAAGCCGTGGTGAGTCTATGGTCAAGTCAGGTCAAGAATTTGCGCGCTTCTTTGTAGAATGTTTGTTTGGGTAAAAAGTGGGGAAATAATTGTAAAAATGTTGTAGCAGATTGCATTTTAATTAAAAACTTTCAATAGACAACTATCATGGCCATCGTCAAGAGTAAATGATTTTTAAAAAATTGCTGGAAGATGCTTCCTTTGTTTAAAAATGTTTTCGTAAACTTAAAAAATAGGTGAAATTTTGTCGTTTTTTGGGAATAAGGGTGACTCTGGCTCATCAGTGTTTATACGTGCATCATCGTCAGATGGGGGCGACGAACAAATGATCCAGGTTGGCATCGTCTCCTCTGGAGTCACAAGGAAAATTGTGGAGCGAGCTCATCGATTTAACTTGACTCTTCCGGAGGATCCACAACTAACTCAGCTTATGACAGGCGTGATGGGTGCGTGGTGTGGTTTATATATTTTTATTGCTTCTTATAGCTGTTGGCTCTATACTCTATACACTCATCCATTTTCTCTCTCTGAATTCCGTAGATCACGAAACCCTTTCCTACATTGACTACTTATCCTTTTACTTCAACGTATCGTGGTGCTCGAGGGCGCTTTTATCGTAAAAAGGCGACATCACCAAATTTTGTGCAGGTTTACTCCAGATATCTTTCGAATATACATGAAATAGTATATTTAAATTTCCTTCTACGATAATTCAGGGAGAATTTTAATCAAATAAAACATACTTTTATATTGTCAAGTGGGATGCTAATTGTAAGGCAAAGCAAGGGCTTTTTATTGCTATAAATTTGACGATGTATACAAATGAACATTGCCTTTCATGTTACAACCCATAAAAATGTTTCTACTGTACGGATTCATTTTTGGATTGCCTCTTTTTTTGAAGTATGACACGTCGAGAAGACACGACTGTACTCATTTTGACATATGAATGACATGCATTCAACTAAAGCATATTATTTTCATTAAAAACGTTGCTTTTAAGTTGAATTTAAAATGCACGGAATGAGAATGAAAAATGCCCAAATTCAATTTTGGCCTGGGCTCACACTTTATTAATTCCAATCCAACTTTTCTTTCCCCAACTAAATATATGAAAGTACTAAAAGTTATTCATGACAGAGGGAGGTAGCACGACGACCACGTTTGTATAACCCATCGAATTGAAAATTTTACAAATACTTTCGGGAAATGAATTTGTTAGGTAGATACTATACGTTATTCATATCAAGTCACGCTTCCGATGCTACTTTATTATTTACAATTTAATTTCATCGCACATTGTAAATGATCGCCCTGGAAAATATTTATTTTAGAAGACCGTGATGAACTGGGACTTCCAAATATCATCCTACGTAACAGCATATTTTTCTGATACAAATTAAGGGAAGAACGAACAACGTTTAATTTCGACTAAGCAAAAATGAATAAATCATGAAAAATTCCATCTGGACTTCAGGAGTAGTTTCCTGTCAACAGAATGGAAAATCTGCTTTCCATTATGCATTCCATTCTCCTCGAATAGAGAAAAATACTTCAACAATTTTCTTTGCGATTCCACGAAAGTTGTACATAGACTGTGATGACAAATTCTTACGCTGACAGAAGGGAATCAGTACTCGGCATTTCGGCAAAATTAAATAAGAAACCATCCGAAAGCAAGTGACAATGTTACTTCAACAAAATATTATACAACCTGTGTTGATCCATATTAAACGAGCATGCTTCTGGCGAGAGCTATTATTCGTGTGTGAGAAATCCCCTTCCTACAAGTTTACCTTGAGTGGAAAAAAGGGACAAAATTGCTTTCTCATTTTACTTTGCGCTGCTTTCCTCTACTGCGCTATTCTCATCTCCCAAGTCTATTACAAAAGCAATATTCTTTCAGCAGGAAATCTGTCCCTTTGTGGAGCATACTTGCTCCTTTTCGTCACCTCAACTAGCGAAAATTTGGAAACGTACCTGAAACGGGGAAATATTGCTGAATTTTTGAATTGCCTATTAGCCTTCGAACGGAAATGGGCCAACGGAGACAATTACGTTGTGTCGGGGGTCAACAACGAGCGATTAGAGAAGCTGGTGAAATTCGTGCTGCTCCTGAGCAGTGTTTCAATTCCGATATTCGCGATGTTTTACTCAATTCAGATTTTGCTTCAGCCTTGCTTTCCCCTCACAATTGGATTT
>JAQFZW010003197.1:0-13827 GCA_034687055.1 Heteromurus nitidus
TAGAGCTAAAGTACATCGTCAATAAAATTCAATCGTCACAAAAAAATTAAATCTTCTCCCATCTCTGTTTATCTCTGCCATGGGATGACATGCTTCGTAAATGGAGATAAAATATACAGTGGTAGATACTTGATAGAACTCTTAAGGATCATTGCATGTGAATTGCTGTCTTTTTTCACAGAAAAACGCAACTCTCGAGGTTTTCAAAGGATGACGATATAGCTCGAGAAAACAAGTCAGGCAACAATTGACGGACACAAGACAACGGCGTTACTTCCTCAATTCCGAACCAAACCTTGAACAACATTAAAAAGGTTGAAAATTCTCGTCAACCAAGTAGCTCGTCAGTTTCATACTTCTTCTTTTCTCGTTCTCATAAGAAGCATTTTCATACTCTGTTCTGTCGTCATCCTCGAGTCATATAGGTGACACGTCTAGCGGCTTCATCACATATCCTTTTTGTCTTGTGTGCAAACACAACACACACACACATGCCACATTTTATGCTAACATAGAGAAACGCATATTGCATATTTTTTGTTGTTGTGCTCTTTCTCTGTCATTCATTCAAACCAATCCACTGTATCCATTCCGCTTGATACCTTTTTCAGTTAGTCAAGGAAGACTAAAAAACTATTTTCTCTCTCTCTCTCTCTCTCTCTGACAGGAGAAGGTTGGTGGTGGTATATGTCCCCTCACTTCAAGTTGAACGCTGAAGTAACGCCACCGCAAAAAAGAAGAAGTGCCTCATCTCATACCTTCCTTCGAGGTGGCGCACAACTCCTTGCCTTGATGGTGGTGGTGGCGATGATGATGATTATGGCAAGTGGCAATCTACCCAGAGAAATCCGAGATTACGGCTCTAGAATTTCAATTCAAGTGAACTGAAACTGAAAGCGTGCAAGAACACATAGATCCTGTACCTATAAGCATTTTTACAAGTGCAAAATACGACCTTCCCAAATTTCCATCGGTGTACCAAAACCAAAATCATCTCTTCTACTAAATCATATAAATCCAGCAGCAGATAGAGAGAACGACTACGATGTACGTAACATATCATACATACATCACCCAAATCCCATCATATCACTCCTCTTAATTGCACATTATTCATGCAATAAAATATGCAGTGGAGTAAAGGGGAAAAGCTTTTTAAAATAAAGAAACATATAATAGGCATCACGTATATGGTCAGCTTTTCGAAAGAGAGAAATAAGACTTTTCTTCATCATCTTCGCAGGTTTTTATGGAAAATGCAACCAAAGTGTTTGTAATATAGCAATAATATGTACACACACTCTGCAATCATGCCCGGTTCTCTCTCTTCTTTCGTTCTTTTTTTTTCTTTCCTGAGGACGACTTTTGCGTTGCTGCTGCTGCTGAGGATGATGATGATCACCATCATCATATTATCATGGCATTTTGGTTTACTGGTTTGGTTTTTAAGCTTTAACTTTTCATGCTCTCGCTCTGGCTCTTTTGCTCTCCAAATTGTAATACTCTCCTCTCTCAAGTGAAGCTCAAGCTCATGGCTTGTGTGGATGAAAATGAAAAAGACAAGCGAGAGAGAGAAAAAAGTATTTTTTTCAAAAGCGAGTTCGACTTGTTGATGCTTTTATGTGCATAGTAATATTGGGATAGAAAAAGGCAGTGTGATTGTATATACCTACGATATACCTACCTGACACACACACACTCACACACACATAAACTTTAACTAAACTAAAAAGCCTTAACTAAAAACATATGAGCCATCGCATCATCATGATCATCACAGAGTTGAGAGAGCCTATTTGCATTGCATTCCCATATTCCATGTTGCGAAAAAAAACGAAGATTGTGTGTGAGTGTGAGTGTGTAAAGCGTATGTAAGTAAAGTAAGTGAAGAGGAGACTAAAAAAGTTTTTTTCTTATTCTTTTCTCGCATCTCTATACCAAAAGACGAAGCGGAGCACTACAACACTCACATCTCTCTCTACTTTTATATACAGACAATATAAAAAAGTTTGTGAGTAAAACCCTTTCTGTTCACTTGGATGAATGTATTCATGTCTATGCATAAAATTGTTCGCTTTATATTTTTTCTATTCTGAAAACTGCATGGTTCGCATCAACTTCATCATATCATGATGATGATGATGATGGCGATGAGGATGATGGTGCTGGTGATGTTGATGATGATCATTTTTCGTTGTTTGTTGTCTGTTCTTCTTGGTCCGTACATGAACGCACTTGGGCTTTCTGTACAAGGAGTCGTTCCATTATATTTATGTTTTGTGTATGATGATGGCATCATCACAGAATCAGCGTCAGGCTCATTGCGAACGAAAAGCCTTAGTCGCTCTTCCTCCCTTACTTTGGCTTACTAGTGTGTGTGCTATGTTGTAGATTGTATAATATTATGTGCAAGTTAACTTGTTTATTTCTTACGTAAATAACATTACACGTAGAGGGAAGCTTACATGTATGCACGCTCTTTGAGTAAATTTCAAATGCGAGAGTGGAACGCGTTATATGTATATGCGCGCAGACTCACAACAAAACGCGATTTTCGCGAAGAGAACGAGTACGAGAGAGAGAAAAAAGCGGAGAACTCTCGCTCCGAGATGGAAGATATTGTGTGCACATATACAAGACGAAGGAATAAAAAATGATGGTGATCAAACAACTCTGAAAAATACAGCGTACATTTATATGAACGACGAGAGAAAAAAATTTTTTTTAAAGGGAAAACGTGCCGTGATACAGATCCAGGGGTCAGCTCGAACCGTATCGTATCGCTAGAAAAAAAAAGATGTGTGATGATGATCATATCATCATCATCATTATTATCAACTCCTTTAAAAATCGTAATAATAATCATCATAACTGCTCCTAATATAAAACTTTAACAGAGATTTTTTTTCATAACAAAAATAAAGATGGTGATGAAAAGGTTCTCTCTGCATAATAATGCACACAAAAATTTGCGAGCTCATTGAGTCCGACACTCGGACCGAATATGTGCAAAAAAAGTATATAGTTCTATTTATTATATTATATATTTTTCCTGTGAAAAAAAGAAAGAAATATAACACAAAAGTTAACAGAGTACAATATGATATGATGATGTTGATGATGGGAATGATCATGTAGCTGATGATGATCATGAAATGAATCGTTTTGTACTTTTGCTTCTGACTTCTTTCATCTTGTTGGCCCCTTCTTGCTGAGAAAAAAAATAAGATGCCATCATGTATGCATATGAGAGAACAATATACCTAAAATATATATATGTAGCTTTAATCTCTCGATGAATGCATAATGCTCATGCTCGTCATTATGATATGATTTTTGCTGGTGCTATTAACAATTTTGCTTCTTTCTCGAGGAAAAGAATATATATCGTCAAGATGAAGAGCCCGACCTTTTTCGTCGCCCTTTCCGTTGTTTTTCTTTCTTCGCATATCCCAAATATTGCTTTGTTCACTCCGGCTCACTTTTTTTAGTCTGTGTCGGCTTGAGGAGAGTATATGCATGCATGATATGGGAATAAAAATAAAATGTGGATATATTATGGTTTTATATGGACACGCGCGTATTATATATGTTTACCATTATGAAATATAATATATTTTTTTGTGTACTATAATTTTGTGTTTAAAACTAGAGGAAAAAGTATGGAAGATAATAATAAGTGTGTAAGTAAAGGTGGTGGTTTTTTTCCTGCTTTTTCTTTTTATATGTATGCTTACAGCTAAACTTTAACAATTTTTTTAGACTTGTTTTCTCGCTTATTAGAGGAGTCTTCTAAACTCCTCCTAGAGCATATTGCATGACTGACTGACTTGACTTGTTGGGGAATTTTTGTGGAAAAAGTTTGAAGGGGAAAACAAAGTGGAAATTGTGTGTGTAGCAATATAAAATATATATATAACTACACTTTTAACTAAAAAGCAACTTTTGTGCACTCAGACTCCTCTCTACTCACTGTGTTGCTGCTGCTGCACAGGATGTGACTAATAATGGCTGGTTAGGAAGACGAAACGGAGAAAATGATGATGATGATTATGCTTTTGTTGATGGCTAGACTTTTTCATATATTTTTATATATTGTTTTTTCATACGGGAAAATAATAGTTGCAAAAATAATGCATCTTTTGTCTATATATGCATCTCTGTGGCGTGTAGTGTGTATATATATGTATGTAGAAGGTAAAAATGATGAGTTTTAGTTTTACTTGAAAAAAAGGTGAAAAAAGATGAGATGTTTTTCACAAGAACATTTTTTAAGAGAGAAAGATTCTTTTTACGAAGAAAAAAAAATAGCGAGATGGTGATGGAGGTGGAAACAAGATGCATTCCTTGTAAACTAATAATGCCACAATAGCTTAATTGTCTTTGTTGTCGGTGAAGAAAAGGTTGTGGCATCATGTTGACTTAAGAGATCGTCTCGAATGTCATGTCTGTGCGCATCTCTCTCTCTCCTTTGTTCTGACAAGACAAACGCCGGAGAAGAAGACGCTCTCATCATCATGAACTAACGACAGATGGGCAGTGAGCAATTAGGTATTTATTGATGCAAACGTAAATAAGTGCATATATGTGGATATCATATAATAAACTGATAATGATGATGACGTTATTTATTCTCATTAAATTACCGTGAACCACACGGTGCGTTATGCTGTTATGTGCATCAACAACAAAATACAAAAGGAGTTTTGCATTTCATGACTGAAAAGTCAAATTTTTCATTTGTATGTTACCTGAACTCAAACTAATAATGGGAGCTCTTTTTTTTGTGTAAGTTGACAAAAATGTGGTGTATTACACAAAAAAGTACGTTGCACACGTAAATTTTCATATGAAAAGGGTTAAAACAAGAGTTTCAACTGTGCGAAAAAAGCATGTTCCAAAACAAGAATGGAAAAGACAATAACAAATTACATCGGGCATGTGTGTGCTTATATGAATACGTCGACAGTCGACGAGAATGAAATGCAGAGAAGCAAATATTTGCTCATGACTATAGTGGATCATCATCATATACCTTTTAGTCCCTGCACACATTTTTATTTATTTATTGGTTTTTCTGCACCATGTCGAGCAAATATTTGAGTACACAAATTGAGCAAACACAACACACATGAATAATCATTCGATTTGTCACTTCATCTTTATCTGTCAAAAAACTCTCGGCAAATGTCATTCCATGTGTGTATGATGATGTGTATCGTAATAAAAGTGTGCACACAGTATGCTTACATAAAATGATTTCACATACACACATTTAAAATGGAGATGAGCCTGTGGAGATTTTTTCCTCAATTCTGTATTTTCCTGAAATGATGATTGACCCAATAAAAGTTGTCGAAATGATAGGAATATATAAGGTTTTAAACCGGGCAGAGTGCTCAGATAAGATTACTCCAGAGAAAAAAAGTAATTTGGAAACTCTTTTTAATGTGCATGTACAAATGCATTTTTTGGAGAGCAGACAGACTTACACAATCACAAGCTTAATTTCTTATGTCTATTTTGTACTTGTGTATTATGACTATAGTATCACAGGGATCCCTGGAGAAATTCATCATATTTTTCCCGAGAAATCCACGCACTTTGGTGAAAATTGTGCGTGCCTCTCGCGATTCATTCTCGGATATGTGGATAAAATGGACGTTCTTCTGAATCGCATATAAGATAAATGAAAAAGATATAGACAAGTGATTATGTGCCAGACACACCTGTTGGCTGGCAATGAGCCACAAAATGGGAATAAAAAAGTATATATATATTTACGCATATTTTTTTGTATGTGGTGTTTTTTGTGTATGTGTGCAGTATGCATTTTTTATATCTCCTCTCTCTCTCATCGCATTCAGTTCAGATGACAATAAAAATGTTTTTGTGGAAATGAGAGGAGAATTGCATACCGCAAGAAAGAGAGAGATAAATAAATATATATATAAAATATTATATATTTCAGAGATGAGGTAGAATGGAATAAGGATTCGTTGAAAAAAGTATATAATATATATGTTCACATGCGAAGGAAAAAAGGATATAAAAAAATATGTTCAGCAATGAACACACTTTATCATCCTCCTGATCATCATGTCTAGTGAGTCAGTTAAAGTTTTTTAGTAATATTAGAAAATGTCGGTACGGTAGCTGATATGCGCTCTGATGAGATGATGTGGCCGTAGCGTTCATCAGTGAGTCTTTGTAAAGGTATGCTGAAAGGAAAGCATGTAAAATAAAAATAAAAAGTATATCTATAAAAAACACAGAATGGGTATATTATAAGAGAGAGAGAGAATCAGACAAAAGGAGAGAGAGAGAGATAAATGCATGTATAAAAAAATATACCTTAGAATAGGTTGAAAAAAGGGAGTTACGCAATTTTTAGGTATTTTATTTTAGTCATGAAATTTTTGGAAAATAAATTTGGATGGGGAACATAGGAGGGAGCGGAGAGCTGGATGCATTGTCGAAATAGGGGGTACGCATCTTTTACACATAAATATTTTCATAGAATCATAAGGCTCGGGAGATGTGTGCAATTTTGCAAAGTCTCCTCAACAACTTGGTCGGTTTGGCGTCAGGTATACCTCAAAAACGTAACTACACCTTATCAACGGTATGTTGATGGAAAAGTACTTTGTTGAGAGACGCAACAACTGCGATATGCTATGAAATACTTGTGCTGAAATGAGGCTTGTTGTGCTTGTGCGTGCTTTTCTTGCATACGAGACATCTTCTTCGCTTGGAACATATTTAACCACGTACCTTTTCCTTTTCTCCTTTCATTTTCCTCCTCTCTGGCTGACTGAGAGAGCTAATCTCATCGCAATTCTTACGAGGTCAGTAGCATGTTCGTATGTACCATTTCAACGGAATCACTGCCAACTTCTCGCTCGCACACATCACACCAAATGTATATATATTCTACTGATTCAGCAACAGTTCAAGGCTAACAGAAAAAAAATACCTACACAAGATGCAAACCGTTACTTCCACATATAAATCCCATTTTCCATATAGAAATGCATGTCTGGAAATTACATTTTCTTCCAGTTTTCATCCAATATTTTTTACAACTTTTCTGATAAATGACATGATGAATGCAGATTTACATGTGCTTTATTTCATTCAATGCATTTTTCGCACGATCATAGAGTAATAGTAAAAGTAGAGTGTGCTTTCACCAAGTCACCACAAAAAAATACATGATAAAAACATTGAAGTTTGTGATGAATTTTCCATGAAAACTTAAACAGAATATGAGTGCATTAGAGCCATTTCACCCTTGGAAAGTCGAGGGAAGAGAAGATGCAACTTAACATCAAGCAAAGAGCATATATGAACGGCCTTTTTAAGTAAAATTCTTAATGAGTTTCTCCAAGTTCCTTTAACAGTCAGCTGTTTTTGCATCTTGGCAAATCTTGACTTTCACTTTGGCAAAGGTATACCTAAGACAGTTCAGGAAATGTGGAGATTCTTATGCACGCGCAGAATGAATGCGGAGCACAGGGAATACTCTGAGGGCTGAAGTGGCACGTTGTCTGAGGCGGTACAAGTTGGCGGGTTGGATAGTTCGTCCGTTTCTCAGATGAGTTTGTGTTCTTTGCATTCATGCATTCTCACAAGGTAAACTTGTGTATAAGAAACCAAGTGCTTTTTTGTATTTAGTTTGGTTGTCTAACAGAGGAAGATTTTGCGACTGTTTTTATTTATAAAACTTGAACAAAAGGAACTACTCAGCTGAGTAGATATTATATAATTGTCCGTTAAATTCTATGTTTGATTTGTTATTTGTTGTTAGTTAGTTTGAATGTGTGGAAGGGAAAATGTGAAGATGAAGTTTGATAACGGACAGAAGTTTTTTCAATAATTTGAAGACGTTCCACGTTACTCATTAGTTGTTAGTTTGTGATTTTGTACTGGTGACTGGGTTGGTGTTTGGGTAAGAATTTTTGTATTTATTTCGAATACAAATATTTGTCATTAGTTGGCAGTTTTTAATTGCATTGAAGATAAATGTGGAAAGTACAAAGTAATCTAAATTCTAGAATTCTAGTTGATCATTGAGCATGGATTTGACATTGTTTTTCGCGTGTCTGTTTTCTGTATTTTTCTGTAATCAAATGCACTGTCAGCAGTGAGAGGGAGTTTTATTAGTGCTTCTGATTGATGTACAATTTATTTGCCATCTCCAATCTCAGTCATTAGGCATAATAATATATGCGCTTACTAGTGTCAACTGTCTACCGTAGATAGTTGCTGGTTGGGATTGTTGATACAAAATTTTGGTTTCAATTTCAGTACTTCTAATTTGAAATTGTTTTGTGTTGTTCATTTCAGTTGTCAGTACTTAACAAGTGCATTGCCACCCCTAATTCTACCATCCGAGAGACGCCAAAATGTATGTGAAGTTCATAGTTTTGGAGGGCTTCAAGTCCTACCGCGACAGGACAAGGATCGGGCCATTTGATCCCCATTTCAACGCGATCACTGGATTGAATGGTTCTGGAAAATCTAATATTTTAGATGGAATCTGTTTTGTATTGGGCATTTCGTCAATGGGCGTGGTAAGTGCAAAATTTTGATAAGGCGAACGAAAAAAATGAAGGGGGAAATCTAATGCATTGTTTTGGTTAATTTTATTTATGAAATAGGTGCGGTGCAAAACCCTTGCTGATTGCATCTACACCGGCCAAGGGGAGAGCCTCAACCGAGGGACAGTTTCAATCATCTTAGACAATAGTGACAAAGCAAAAAGTCCTCCTGGCCAAGAGACATATGACGAGATCGTCGTTTCCAGAGTTGTTCACAAGACTGGCGATTGCAGGGTACGTAGCGTCATTCAGCAGTGTGGTCTGCTTTCAATTAATTGATAATTGAGTTTAATTTAATTGAAAGAAAATTATAACAAAAGGGATTTTTTGTATTTATGATGTAGTATTACATTAACAAGACCAGTGCCATGAAACGAGCAGTCACGGATCTGTTCGAGTCGGTTCAACTCAATGTAAATAACCCAAACTTCATGATCATGCAAGGGAAAATCACCAAAGTTGTCAACATGAAACCAAAAGAGCTTCTCCATATGATCGAGGAAACAGTTGGTGCAACGCTTTACCAATCGAAGCGTGAAAAAGCGGTAGCAGAACTTCGAAATAAGAATCAAGTGGTCGAATCCATTAATTCGGTTAGTTTTAAATGTTATATAAATATTTATTTCATAATCAGTCCTTATGTTTTTTTCACGTAACGTTGTTTGGTTTGGCCATGTAGCTCCTTGCAGAAAACGTAAAACCAACTTTGGAGAAACAGATTCGTGCAACAGAGTTGATCCAAGAGTACAACATCCTAATTCGTGAAAAACAGTTCAAAGCTCGTGACTACGCCATTGTTCGTTATTTTGAAGTGCAACAACACGGCCGTGTAGCGGAACAAAAGCTAAATTCAATTTTGGAAAAAGATAAAAAGGACGATGAGGTTGCAGAACAGCATAAGCAGGAAATCAAGGAATTGAAACAACGAGAAGAGCAGATGAAGAAAGAGAACACGGCGAAATTCAAGGAGCAAGTAGAAACGACGGAGAAAGCCATGCAAGCGGAGAAAAAGAAGTTACACGCCAAAGAAACGGATGTGAAAACAGCTCGAGAAGCTTTACAAGAAGCTAGAAAAGCCGTTAAGGATGCAGAGAAAACTAAAACGACTGAGGAGAAGCAGGTATCTGAATTTAAGAGCAAAAGCGCTAAATCCCTAGGCGAATTTGAAGAACTTCAGCAAGAAAAGAATAATGCAACTGAAGAGCTGCAAAAAGCACGCGAACAGTGAGCAAAATAATAATATTACTTTAATGTTTACGTTTTAAATGCTTGGTTAGTGCAAGCGATGTTAAATAACTACATTTGGTTTGGAATTCAGGGAGACTCAGTTGCGTTCTGGTAAAATTCTCGATGACCAGGGCAAAAGCATGGATGTTGACCAAGAGCTTAACCGTCTTGGCACAGAAATCTCCTCATTGAAACCGGATGTTGACGATGGTCGGCAAAAGATCGCTGAATACAAGGGCAAAGTTGGTCCGCTAGAACAACAGCTCAAGCAAACTCCTTCTGACGATCATGTTGAACGGGAGTACAAGGAAAAACTTAAAGCATTTGAAGACATCAAACGTGAAGCAAACAGGCGTAACATTAATGCTGAGGAGAGTGTGATAGATATTCGGAATGAGTTGAGTGCTTCGACAAAACAGCAAGATGCCCTTGTAAGAGAACGCAATGCCATTACAAATCGGAACTACCATCTGTCCCTTGTCTATGAGTGAGTTTTCTTCATTTCTGAAAATGAAAAAAATGGAAAATTGGGTTTATTAAATTTAAATGTATACATTATTTTTATTTTCAGTCAAAATCGGGTACCTAACGGGGTTCATGGCTGTATTTACGACTTAATTAAAATTAATGGCATCGATGAGTGGGGGAACGCTATGGAAGCAGCGTTGGGAGGCTTAATGACACAGATTGTAGTTGACACAGATGTTACTGGGAAGGCTTTGGTAAATCCAAAGATTGGTAACTTGAGAAGACGGGCATTAGTTCATCCACTGAATGTGTTCAGAAGTACGTATCGGCCTAGTCGAGTTACACAACAAGAATTGGACCGAAAGTTTGGTCCTGGGAATGCATTATTCGCCCTTGACCTAATCCAGTGTGACAGAACATACAGACCAATTGTGGAGCATTACATGGGAAACAAGGTCATGTGCAAAGATATGGCAATTGCTCGGGTATACAATTTGTACTTACTTTTACTTACTATTCAAATATGGATTACTAATTAGACTTCGGGGACAGTTGTAATTTCGTTTCTTTTTCTTCAACAGAAAATTGCGTTCGAGTTGGGTTTGAAGGCGTTCACTGTTGAAGGTGACACTGTTGATCCGGGTGGCATCATGAGAGGTGGTTCGACAGCCAATGTTGGTGAACAAATAAGGCTCGTTGTGAAACTTTATGAAATCAATCATCAATTACAGCAGTTGGACGTTGTCATTTCTCAACTTAATCAAAAGTTGGAGGTAGCAAAGGGGTAACTAAACTAAAACAAACTTGCATTGACAAACAATAACAATTTTTGAAGATTGGACAAAATGTTTAATTATTACAATTCTGTTTTAGTAACGAGAAATTCATTGAGCAACTGGAAAAGGTAAAACGTGAGTTACATAATGCCGATCAAATGAGGAAGGTCACAAAATATTCTCAACTGAAACAGGAAATCGACTCTACAAAAGCAAAGATCCGTAAGCTTTCAAACATACCATGATATCATAAATATGGTCATCATATGTTGTCATTAATCATAGTTTTGCTAGTTTTTGTAATAATTTGTTTTGAACTTGAACGTTTAAAAAATAGAGGAAGAAAGTGTCAAACTACAGGAAATAGAGGCTCGATACAAAGCCCTAGAAAAAGAACGCGCTCAGCTTCAGAAAAAAGCAGACCAAGTTGAAACCTTGCGAGAGAAAAACATTCGAGATAATGCAAATTTAATTAAGAAATGGGAAAAGGCTTTGGAAGCAGTTACAAAGAAATATGAAGCAAGACAAAAGTACTTCAATGACATTGAAATGGATCTTCGCTCAAAGGAAGACTATCTTAATGGATGCCAAAAGGTTAGTCAGACTGAATGAACAAATGCGCAGTGTAACGTGAACGTGATAAGAATATGTTTGAGATAAGCTAATTTGAAAACACATTATTCACAGGATATCGACGATGCAATTGCATTTGTCAAAGAGTGCGAAGAAAAGTTAGCTAAAACACAAGAAGGACTACGAGTTTTCGCCGAACACTTTGAAACATTCCAACAGGCGCATGCGCAAGCTGTTGCTGAAAGCAATGAATGGTTTGAGGAAGCAAAAACTATTCAGGACAGAATTAAAGCCTTGGATGCGAAGAAGGAAGCATCTGAAATTAATAAAATGAAGAGAAACAACGACAGAAAGCAATATCAAGACACTGTTGACCGTAAGAATTGGCCTTATTTTTGTTGTTTCCATATTGTTAACAGACCACGTATCATGCAGTATTTCTTTCTCGTTTCATTGCAGACGCTACTCATGAGATAGAAAACATACGGGAAATGTATTCGGAAATTGATTTCGGAACTGTGAATAAGCCAGCTGATATACGATCTGCTAATGTACGTTAAACAATCATTATAATATTCCATGTATGGGTCACCTGTCACCTTATGTGATTAATAGACCATGATGATGAATTTTTCTTTCCAGGGTTTAAAACGAGACCTGGAAACAATTTCAAAGAAGGTAGAGGACATGCAACAAAGACTGGACCATGAAGCTGCAGCTGCACTTGGGACTACCAAGCGAGACTACACTGCAAGCCATGATAAAGTTGTTCAGATTGAAAAGAACAAGACGCAGCTGAAGAAGGCTATCGAAACACTGGATGATGCAAAGGTAATTCAAATTCTGTTTAGTGTCTTAATAACTAAATCCGTGGTCATGAATGGGAAATAAATGTATGGATTCTAAAATACAATCACATAGTATGTACAATTAATATTGATGCAAGGAAATTAATTGGTTGGATTTTAATCTATTTACAGAAAAAGAAGGTTGAGGGAGCATATGCAGATGTAAACCAGAAATTCAATGACATGATGCAAACTTTGTTACCTGAAGCTCGTGCCAGGCTGGTCGAGGTTACTCCAGGGGATCTGTCTCAAGGCGTTAATGTAAAATTTCAAAACAATATTAGATAGCCATCTTTATGCCTATTGCATCAACTCTTTTCATGAAACCATATTTAATTTTTTAATAGATCCACGTTCAACTTGGAGGTGTTTGGAAAGAATCTTTAACTGAGTTAAGTGGTGGTCAGCGTTCCCTGGTAGCCCTCTCGTTGGTCCTGTCGCTCTGTATGTACAATCCTGCCCCCTTCTATATTCTGGACGAAGTTGACGCAGCTCTAGATCTGAGCCACACGCAAAATATTGGAGTTGTCATTCAGCGACAGTTCAAGGGCACCCAATTCATCTGCGTTTCTCTCAAAGACGGGATGTTCTCCAATGCCAATGTTTTGTTCAGTGCCAAGCACGAAGGCGGACGGAGTGTTGTGCAACGCTCTCAGAAAGCAGGTCTCACATCAATGCCACCTCCAAATACGGAAAGTAGCAGTAGAAAGAAAGCTAAATATCGTTGATGTTGATATACAGCTTCGAGGTAGGCTGTTTTGTAAAGTTATGAATCTTTATGATCTCTTTATGTACATAGCACTTGTTCAAAGGTTTTTACGTAGGTATATGGATAGATGTACTTTTGTTGACTTCTTATGTAGCATTGCTCTGTATCTTTCGGATATAAGTTTTATCCTATTTATATCACTTCGACTATTCGAGCTTTGTTCAGATTTTTGTTGGATTACATGATTCTTTTTTCTCACTTTTTTTCATGCAAATTTTTTAAATACAAATTAAAATAGAAGGGTAAAGTATAAGAGACGTTTGTGTCTTGTGTATTAACTGAAACTTGCGCCAATAAATGAAATATTTTAAAGAAACGTCAAGGTTTGCTTTGATGAGTTAGTTTATTTTTTTAAATGTTGCACAAATTCTGATTTCCTTTATTCTTTATATATATTATTCCCTGTTGGCTCTTGGTAGACTTTACGGATGTAATGAATTTTAAAATACTCGTTACTGTTAAGTAACCGTACCTTTTTGTTCACATAGGTTCATGTGCATAGTCCCAATTAAAAATGGCCCGGTTTTTATGCTTGTTTTTGGTGACCTTTGCGCTGGGGCACT